>JARJDW010017302.1:0-10971 GCA_030264715.1 Adinopsis sp. GC000173 | reverse complement strand
AAAGAACACGGTGCAAACTGTCAAAGCTGTCAAATTTGTGTGCATGGGGAATAAAGAACAGAAAAACTGCACAAATTGTGCATGTTCATGAACATTTTGGAATAAAAAACAAACCTAAAATCTTATTTTCTCCCTGACAAGATGCGAACATTGTAAGCGCACTTGACTGCATAGGCATAAAACAATCACACACATTTACCTTACATCTCATAGGCGAGGAATTAATTCCAAATCGCGTATAAATCATCGCAGCGGCCGACATCACAATACGCTACGAAGTAGGTTAAGCCATCCCCGACGTATGCGCGCAACCTAAAAGATGACAATTACGATTAACAATTACATTATTACAGATGGAAAAATTGAATAATTTGCATCGGCGACGCGCATTAATTATGCCGACATGGAAATAAATTTCACCTCTCTCATGCTGCGCGCACCTTCCCGTGAATCATAATTAATTCTAATTAGATAATCATTGAATTAAAAATAGAAAAAGAAAAGTTTACTTTTCAACTTTAATATAATAATAATAAATCGCGAGCGAGCGCAAATGCAAGGTAACACGGGCTGCATGATGATGTTGTTGATGATGATGATGACGGGGCTCGTGATGAGGACGCGAATAATTTACCATTCGCGTTATTGTCTATTATAAAAAAAGGAAGGAAGAATAAACGAAAGAGCGTAAAATGATAATGTATGTGTGGCTGTGGCGTCTTTCGAGGTGACTTCACGGATTTTGGGCGCGCGCAAATTGAATTTACGTATATAGATTTATCGGCAAGGTTGTTGATAATTTTTCATTTTCGGTATGATAAATGATTTTAGATAATTGTTAATAAATGTATTGTGTGAGAATATTTAATTGTTGGGGAGGCGAGAGAAAGGATAGTGCCTTGTCCTTTTGCAGAAAAAAAGTTAATTAAAAAAATATTAAATGTGATTAAATTCTAACGGTGCTCGGAATGTTTGCATTCCATTTTTTATGTAATTGATTGTTTATTAAGTAATATTTATTTTATTGTTAATATGCAATCAATATTGCGACAAATTTTTGAATTAAGGAAAATACTACAAAAACTTCCTTCTTTGACAAATTTTTGTTGTTTTTTTTATTAAGCGTGAAAGGTCGTAATTTTTAAAACTTTAAAACTTTGCATTGCGAATGCATGGATTTACGAATTCCGTCTTTCTATAACAACCAATGTGAAATGGAGTGATCAGTTCTACAGCCTAAAAATGTTGAAAATATGATTAATATGTGAGATTATTCTAAATTTTTATTTAATTTTTGGCGTAAAGTCATAGAAGTCTCAAACGAACTTACAACGCATGAAATTATCAAGCATTTTAGATTTAGTATACTTTTGGTATACAGTCAGGTCTTAAACTAAGGATACAAATCTCTAAAGTAGGTCGGAAATATTATTCAGAACCATAAACACATAAGAACTCATTGGCGCAAATAAGTATTTCACGTGTTAAAGAGAGCTACTTTTTAATATTTAGATTCTTGTGTTAAATTTCCAAACGTTGCTCGGAATGTTTACATTCCATTCTTTATATAATTGATTGTTTATTAAGTAATATTTATTTTATTGTTAATATGCGATCAATTTTGTGGCAAATTTTGATTTAAGACAATTGCAGTAAAAACACTACAAAAACTTCCTTCTTTAACAAATTTTTGTTGCTTTTTTTATTAAGCGTGAAAGGTCGTAATTTTTAAAACGATTTTGCAAAATTCTACCTGTTTGCATGACTAATACTCAACGTAATAGGCAAAAATTATCATAAAATTTTACCTGTTTTAAATTACTAAAAATAACGATTTAAATCATTGTTATGATTAGAGAGATGATAACTAATGATATGGTAAGTTATATATTGCATGAATTTGGAGACTAAAAAGTCGTTACTTTACAAAACACACTCGTATGACTGTAAACTATAGTAATTTATTTCCGACATGATTTTGCGCAATTAATTATTTTTTTAAATAACAATTTTATTGTTTATGGTCAAGAAATTTTGTGAGATTTTAAAGTTGCACCTAAAAATACTCCATAATATTCTTTTCTTTCATGTTTCGATATATTTATTCAGCGTGAAAGGTCTTGATTTTTAAGACGTGTTCAGCAAATTTGGCTCTTACTCTTATACTGAAATGATAGAATAGGGTTTTTATTTAAAAAATGTGTAATATCAAGTAAAATGTATATCTATGTTACTTTGTAATCAGCGTGACTAACGTTGAATATAATTGAGAAAAAAGTTATAAAATCTGTTGTACGTTTACCAAGCGAACCTCACAGACAATTTAAAGAAAAATGCTAGACAAGAAACGTATTTAATGATCAAACAGTCGTTATTTTACAAATATCCCTCGTTTGATTAATAAATGTGGCAATATTTACAATTCATTTTTAAACCAATTTATTATTTATGAATTTTAATTTTATTATTAATATGCATATAATTTTATGGCAAATTTTGGTTTAATCAAATTGCGCAAAACTCATGTAAAAATTTTTCTTTTGTTGAGCATTTTCATTGTTTCTTCTATTGAGCGTGAAAGGTCGTGAATTTTAGGTGTAATTTATTTTTTGCATTTTGTAAATTTGATATTTTTATTGTGTTAGATTTTTTCACTAACATTTGTGCAATTTTTGTACAAAAAGTAGCCGATATGGATTAGCGTGAGATAACTACTAAACCATTTTTTAAATGAAAAATCATTAATTTTAATTTCAAAGCAAGTATGGTTTAATTTTTCACTCTCAAGGTTTTTCCTTAATTATTTTAATAAAATGTTGAACGTTTATCCATAATAACTGATACAAATTTTATGCTTAATTATGACCATGTTTGTTAAATTAGCTTAGTAATTTAACAATTTAACAAATTTGTGATTTTTTATTTTAGTTATTGTAATTAATAGATATTATAAAATCATATTACTAATTTTATTGCTTATTAATTATAAAAATTATATAAGTAAATTAAATTTAAAGATTGTGTAAATATGCAACCCAAATTATTTTATATTTGTGCAATAATATATATAAACTTTTGAAACTATATAAAAATCAACTAGAAAAACCATTTTTAATGTGGAAAATTTGATTCTACAAAATTAATAAAAATATTTCTGCAAGAGAATCCATAAAAATTTTGATAAAATCTTAGGTTTCTTGGAACAACACTTTAGAATCTCTGAATTAATATATTTTAGACACAGAAGTTTATTGAATTATTAAATAAATATGCGCAATTTTAATCATTTTGTGAATAAAAATAAATGTTGTTTTTTGTCTGTGATTTTAAATGTGTGTGAATAAAAACTAATATTAAATCATAAAAAAACAATATACAATAAAAATAGGAATTATTATGCAAAACTATTGATTATTAAATAAATATTTATAGAAAAATATATATTTTTAATTATTTGCTCAAATAAAATAAGTATTTTTAATGATAATTAATAACAACGTCAATAAAATAAAATTGAATAGTTTGTTTAAAAAACTATAAATATATGAGAAGTGTTAGTTTAGCTATAAAAAAATGATTATCAAACAAAAAATGATTCCATGTTAAACAGTAGTGATTTGGCTTTAAAAGAGCAAATAAACAACATTCAGTAATATTTGCAAACATTTAGCAGCATTGAAATGCTTAAACAAATTATTAATAAAATGAGATTAATTAAAGATTAATTTGAAAGTGTGAATCGAAACCAGCCAATAAATCAACAAAATAATTGATTGGATTAAACAATAAAAACCAGTTTAATAATATAAAATTAATAATTTACAATCGTAAAACACAATCTAAATAAAAATGACAAATTGCTTATTAATAATAGCTTGTTAATAATTATTGCTATTATATGAAACGTAACCTTAGGTTCGTGACAGGAGGAAATAACATCTTACTTTATGGTACGATCGAATGGAGAGCAATAACGAACCGAATGGGAGAAAGAAAAAAAATAATATCAAGAACGCACTGCCAATACAAATTAAATTAACTTATTTGCTCCCATTTAGAAGCGCGGTGATTAATGCGCGCATTCGCTCTAAAAAATTAAGCCGCATTCATACGACACACGGCTGCGCAGCTTCCTGCCGCCGCTTTTTTTTGTTATTCAAGTGCGTAACGAACTAACCTAACGCTTTAATGGAATTGTTGCCGCAGGCCGTGCAAAATAACATATTATTTTTTACTTGCGTGGATAAATAAGGCAAATATAGTATGGTGTTTCATGCAATTTAGCGCGCGCGATTCGATGATGGGTTTTTCCGCAACGGTCACTACAAACTTTATTGCGACTGCTGATGTTGTTCTAATTAATATGTGCGGGGATTTTCGTCAATTGCCAGTATGGAAACTGGTTTTGTGGCAATAATAAAAAATTTACATAGATATTTACTATTATACACACGTTTGCGTATTTTATAACAAAGCTGTACGTAGAAAATTGACGAGAATTTCCAGGAGTTTTTTCTAATCAATGACCAATTAATTCGATATAAAATTACATAAATTGTTTATGCCTCAACAATGTTTGAAAAATTTTACTTAGAATTCCAGAATAGTTTAATCATTTTTATGAATATAGGTATTTGTAATGCACTTTAGATGAATATAAACACTTGTCAAATTTACAAATTTGCAAGAATGACCAATGTTTATGTAATAAATACACATTTGCTTATTTTATAACGAAGCGCTGCGTAGAAAATTGGTTAGAATTTCCAAGATTTTTTCTAATCAATTATACCAATTAATTCGATATAACATTACATATTTATAATGAAATTGTTTATGTTTCAATATTTTTGGGGAAACCTCACTCATAATTCTACAATAGATGAATCATTTGTATGAATATAGGTACTTGTAATGCATTTTAGATGGATATATACATTTGTCCAATTTTCTTAGATAAATTTACAAGAATGACCAATAATTTAGATCTTTAGATAAATAGAAAACACATGCTATCTACTACAATATTTAGCAGTTGTCAAATTTATCTAGGCAAATTGGTAAGAATGATCAATATGTTTATGTAATAAATACACGTTTTCGTATTTTATAACGAAGCGGTGCATAGAAAATTGGCGAGAATTTCCAGGATTTTCTTCTAATCCATTACCAATCAATTCGATATAATTAATTAATAATTTATATTAAAGAGCTGATGCTCTTTAGATAAATAAAAAAAACTTGCCATCTGCTACAATATTTAGCAGTTGTCAAATTTACCGAGGCAAATTGGTAAGAATGACCATTATGTTTATGTAATAAATACACATTTGCGTATTTTATAACAAAGCGGTGCATAGAAAATTGACGATAATTTCCAGGATTTTCTTCTAATCCATTACCAATCAATTCGATATAAGATTACGTATTTGTCATGTAGGTACCTAATTGTTTACGTTTCGACAATTTTTGGAAAATCTTACTCCTAATTCTAGATAAATAATTTATATGAATTACTGATGCTCTTTAGATAAATAGAAAATACTTGCTATCTGTTACAATATTTAGCAGTTGTCACATTTACCCAGGTAAATTGGTAAGAATGACCAATATGTTTATGTAATAAATACACATTTACGTATTTTATAACAAAGCGGTGCATAGAAAATTGGCGAGAATTTCCAGGATTTTCTTCTAATCCATTACCAATCAATTCAATATTTGTCATGTACCTAATTGTTTACGCTTCAACAATTTTGGGAAAATTTCACTTATAATTATAGATTAATAATTTATATGAATTGCTAATGCTCTTTAAATAAATAAAAAACACTTGCTATTTGCTACAATATTTAGCAGTTGTCACATTTACCTAGGCAAATTGGTAAGAATGACCAATATATTTATGTAATAATTACACGTTTGCTTATTTTATAACGAAGCGGTGAATAGAAAATTGGCGAGAATTTCCAGGAATTTCTTCTAATCCATTACCAATCAATTCGATATAATTAATTAATAATTTATATTGAAGAGCTGATGCTCTTTAAATAAATAGAAAACACTTGCTATCTGCTACAATATTTAGCAATTGTAAAATTTACCTAGGCAAATTGGTAAGAAAGACCAATATATTTATGTAATAAATATACATTTACGTATTTTATACCTAAGCGGTGCATACAAAATTAGCGAGAATTTCCAGGATTTTCTTATAATCCATTACCAATCAATTCAATATAAAGTTACGTATTTGTCATGTGCCTAATTGTTTACGCTTCAACAATTTTGGGAAAATCTCACTTATAATTTTAGATAAATAATTTATATGAATTTATGATGCTTCTTAGATAAATAGAAAGCACTTGTTATCTGCTGCAATATTTAGCAGTTGTCAAATTTATCTAGGCGGCTAGGCAAATTGGTAGAATGAACAATATGTTTATGTAATAAATACACATTAATGTATTTTATAACGAAGCGGTGCATAGAAAATTGGCGAGAATTTCCAGGATTTTCTTCTAATCTATTACAAATCAATTCGATATAAAATTACGTATTTTTAATGTAGTTGTTTACACTTTACAACAATTTTGAGGAAATCTCACTCATAATTCTATATTTATCATTTGTATGAATACAAGTATTTGTAATGCACTTAGATGAATAGAAAACACTTGCTTGCTAGTATTTGGCAGTTGTCAAATATTATTAAACAAATTGGTAAAAATGACAAACATGTTCATGTAACTGTTTATTATTTT
The DNA here is from genome assembly GCA_030264715.1 of Adinopsis sp. GC000173. Lineage (NCBI taxonomy): Eukaryota > Metazoa > Arthropoda > Insecta > Coleoptera > Staphylinidae > Adinopsis > Adinopsis sp. GC000173. The sequence goes on along the minus strand of JARJDW010017302.1, from coordinate 4,207 downwards.
TTAAATTGTGTAACTATTTTTGGTAAATCGTAGACCTCAAACACCAAATTTTTAACACTCACTTGAATGTAATCCTAATATGTCACTTTCCAAGTATATCAAACACGATTAATTTTAGAGTAAATGTTTTACGACTTAATGAATTCTTAATTTGCTCATGGATATAAGAGCTACACGCTGTGGGAGAATGTGAATGTTTTTTCTTATAGTCGAATTATTATTTGAACATACGTATAGATCAAAGGCAAATATCAAACTTATTCAAATACATTTCTAATGTTTTATTTTCCATTAAGTATTTTTAATTTCGCATTTTTTACTATAATTTTCTAGAATTCAATGATTCCTTTAGTTGTTCTACCATATAGGGAAATTGATTACCTTAATATGCCAAATATTTCAACTATTCGCGTATATTCCTGATGGGGTTCTATAATAGAATTTCATACACGTTGTATATCGTAATCATTTCTTTTTTAATTGGCTAGCCATTTTTGGGAAATCGTGATCTTAAAAGTCAACCACTTAATTTATTCGAATGTGATAGACGTCTCTCATAGATTATTGAATGCGACTTACTTATATCGTACAATATTATTAGTGTAATGTAATTGATTGTTTACGATAGAATGTACATATAAATTTATTTTTTGTGGAATAATTTATCAAATATTTTAGATATTTAATCTTATGCGTTATAAACTTTTTTAGTAAAATGCAAACACGTTTGTTATGTTATTTTTATTATAACTGTTTACAATGTCATACCTTTTTTCATAAATCAATTATTTTGGCACAACAAAAAATATTTCACTCATACGAATATATTCGTGGTGGAATTCTTTGGCAAAATGAAACGCATCAGTTACTACTTAATACTTATTAAGAGTTAAATCATTTATTTTAATAGGTACCGTTTCGCTATAGCAACATCACTTGAAAATTTTTACTCCCGCGAACCATTCTAACCTCTCAAACACGTGCGCGCTTGCTGAAGAAAGACACTTTTTTTCTAACATTAACTAACAACTCCCACAAGGAAGGGATACTCTAATTGACATCAAACTCCTAACCTAACTGCCATAAATCACTGACGCATTCAAAGGGAGTACAAAAAAAGACCGCACGTAGGTAAGAGGCTGCACGCTTAGAATGGGAAGCGGCAATTTTAGCTGGCAGTTCAGTTTACATGGGATGTTGCTACAGCGAAACGGAACCTTTTAATAATATTTTAGTTGCAACAGTTTTACAATTCATAACAAGAATATATTCGATTTTATAATTTGTTATATTTGTTATATTTGTGTTGGTGGTCTCATTAAAAATCTGTTTATTTACTTAAATTCATACTTTATGTAATATTTTTTCAATTAATTAGTTACTTTTTCGTTAGAATTTATGATTATTTTTTACATGCGCTAATTGTTTTTTAACGTTTTTAATCTAAAATCATTTTCCTCCAAAGCGTAATAAAACAGCACTTAGTCCATCTTGAAAGCGTGCACTCCTTTGTAAATTTGTATATATTTTTTTGATTGGCAATATTTTATTGCTGCGAAGAATAAAGCACTTCGCTTTATGACACATAGAAAACAATAAAATAAAGGTTAATGAAGCTGACTTCGTCATTAAATCGCCCAACAAAAAAATCACTTATTCATCATTTTCATTTGCGCAGCTTTATTAATATGCGAAAGGAATCGCTTTAACATTGCACAAAGTATTGCTCGCAATTTTAATTTGATTCGAAACAATTGAATTAAACATTTTAATTAAACCGAATAATTGCATGAACTTAATTTCGAAGCGCGCGCTATACGTAACATCATAAAACGTAATAATTGTCAAATTAGAAATGCTACAATAAAATGTAGGAAGCGCATTTGTCGTCGCATCGCAATTCTATTAAATATTAATTAGTTTGCTTTATTTCATTCATGATCATGTTTTAATTTGTTAATTTGACTAGTTTGAAAGAATTACCAAATCAATTACAAAGTTAATTTGGTAAATGAAATGCCAACACGAGAAATTATATAGTATGTGTCAAATAAGATATTTAAGAACTGTATATTTACTAAGAGTTAACACGTATTCAGTAACATATAAAAAATTAATTATCAAATGTTAACAATAATCTCGTAGTCGGCAGTCATGAAAGATATTAATACGTATATATTTATTGCGGGTTAAATCATATTCGACAAGATATTAAAGGATTTACTAAGAGTTAACATGTATTCAGTAACATATAAAATTCCAATTACAATTAAACCTACAATGTTAACAATAATCTTGTAGACGGGAGCAAACATATAAGGTATTATTAGTTATTTATTGCGGGTTAACTTACACGTATATTTGACAACAAGCAAATTAGATTAATAACGATTTAACTCCTAGTTAAGAACGTACATATTAAACCACAAGACATATTGTTTATTGAAAAAAAGTATTTATTACGAATTAACTCATATTTGACAAAATGCAAATAATAACGATTTACCTCTTAGATACATTCATGAACATATGAAAAATATTAAAAAGTTGTATATTTTAATATAACACATTTAAGCAGCAACATGTAATAAAAATTAATAAAGAATTAACCCGTTATGTATTTGTTGAACTACAAGTTGCTTCGACAATATTTTATAAAAAAAATTTAATAACAAAAAAATGTAATCCTGCTACGAGATATCTTGTAATTGGCTTCAAATATAGTACATCAGATCAAAAGAGATATTAAAAACAAATTTATTGCAATACAAGTTATTCAGCATTTTATAGTAAAAATTAATAAATATTTAATTCTCAGTTTATGTTTTATAAACAAATTGTTAAGATAACATATTTGTAGTTGGTAGCCAATGTGTCAATAGATGAAAAACATTAAAAATAATGTATTTCGACGTCATAATACACGTAGTGGCAACATGCAATAAAAATTAATGAAGAATTAACTCGTAGATGACGTTTGTAAACATAATGCGTTAACACGACATATCTCGTAGTGGGCAGGCAATGTGCCAAACCGCAAAACACATTACAAAAAATATTGTGATTTTTTATGACGTTATGTATTTGTTAAACTACAAGTTACTTCGACAATATTTTATAAAAAATAATTGACCATAAGAGAAAATCTTGCCACGAGATATCTTGTAATTGGCTTTAAATTAGATAAAAAAAGACATTAAAAACGCGTTTATTGCAGGTCAACTTGTATTAAATATTTTATACTAAAAATTTATAAATAGTTAATTCATAGTTAATGTTTTATAGCTGAAATATTAAGATTATATGAAAAACATTAAAAATATTGTATTTTCGACGACAAAACACACGTAGTGGCAACATGTAATAAAAATTAATGAAGAATTAACTCGTAGATGACGTCTGTAAACATAACGTGTTAACACGATATATCTCGTAGTGGGCAGGCAATGTACCAAACCGCAAAACACATTATAAAAAAATATTGTGATTTTTTATGGTGCAATATTTAACAAGCGATGAATAAATTAGCATACAATTAAACGTAATGGAATTTTATTTTGTATCAATTATTTAGCACATGCTGGTAGTGTTATTAGAAAATATAAGCAAACAGATCAATTATTTAAACAATAGGAACGCGTTATTGCGTAAAATCCATCAATGTCCTACAAATTATAATAACAAGCAGGGTTAAGATGTAGCACTTTGTTTTGCAAATAAAATAAAAAATATTCCCACGCACACACAAATCACTATATGTACGAAAAATGATTTATGGTAAATTTCACACTTTTCAACAATGCTTGCAAACGCTTACCACTACAATTAAGCGGGCAATTATCTATCATTGTTTAATTTATTGTTTTCGCTCAATGATATTTACCTCTACGGTTAATTTTGCCGAATTAATCTATTACGTGTGCTAATGATTGTTTCAATATTTATCTGGAATGTGCAAAATTCGCCATGCTAATCCAATTTGCGATTTGTTTGCGCGAACAATTAGCGTCCACTGGCTGACAGCGAGGGAAAGTTTTATTTGCCGCTTTAATCACGGAAAATTTGCGTTTGTTAGCAAGCGGCATATGGAAATCGCCTTTTCGGTTGCAAATTTATACAATAAAATTCAAGTAGTAACGCGCATTATTGCAGCGTTTTGCCACACGTTTTCGGTAGAAAAGTGTGAAATTTGGTGCAATGGTTTGAA
>JARJDW010017301.1:0-20041 GCA_030264715.1 Adinopsis sp. GC000173 | reverse complement strand
TTTATAAAACTTATTTTTGCTTATTGCAATTTCATACTAATCATATATGTAATATAATGTCTAATTTTCTTTGTAATATCTTTACATTTGTTTAGTCTTATACAAAAAAGAGTTCCTACATTATAGTAAAAGTTTGGTCAAGATTGGATAGGTACTTACTAAGATAAATTTAAGATAATCTAAAATTAATTATAAATTTTTCATTAACGTTGTTTCTATGAAAAAAAAAACTATTTCGAGTGGAAAATTGTTTTTTTGTAAATATCGCAATATTTCCAATATAGGTTCATTTTCAATTATCTATTAATTCTACATACGTAGACACGTGAAGTGAGCCCTTTTGTTTGCCATGTTGGAGTAAACAACAAATTTATCTAAAAATAGATTTTATTATTTAATATATGAAAAATATATATATAAAAATATATGAATATATGAAAATATTAAATTTTTTTAGGAGTTTATTACTTTTTTTGCTCTCAGTTTGCGAATTACATTAGCTATTACTTTGACAGCATTATTCAAATATACAACATTTTATAAATTATGTTGTGCTGTGAAACTTATTACAAATACACTGACTAGTCGTATAAAAAGTGGCCAGAGATGCATTAGCCACCGATTCTGGGCTATTCTCAAAGTTACAATGTTCAAAGAAGTTGGAAAATAACTATAAAATCAATGGTCAAAATTTAATTAAACATACAGACGGACAGACCAGCAAGCAAACAATTTGTCAAGTTGTTAAATACATGGAAAAAATAATTGTAAAATTTAAATAATGCCTCAATTTTTACCCCCCAAAAAAAAACGTGGATTTTATAAGGCTAAGGCACTCATTTGTTAGAATCATTGTAAACATCACATTATGTTTCTGTTATGTTCATGCTTTAATGTAGGAAAATTTGAGACATTCTCTTTATTCACATATCAAAGAAAGTGATAAAAATGTTACAAGATTGTTGTTTGTTTTTTTCGCGCAGGGTGTTTTTAATAAAATTTCTAATGCGTTTGTTAGTGTAGTTTTGATTTTGATTGCCAAAATTTTTATGAACATAAAGACGTACAGACAAGCAAGCAAACAATTCGTGAAGTTGTAAAATGCATAGAAAAAAATTGTAAAATTTAAAAAATGTTTCAATTTTTACCCCACCCCCCCAAAAAACGTAGATTTTATAAGGCTAAGGCACTCATTTGTTAGAATCATTGTTAACATCACATTTTGTTTCAGTTATGTTTATGCTTTAATGTTTGAAAATTTGAGACATTCTCTCTATTCACATATGAAAGAAAGTGATAAAAATACTACAAGATTGTTGTTTGCTTTTTTCGCGCATGGTGTTTCTAATAAAATTTCTAATGTGTTTGTTATTGTAGTTTTGATTTTCTCGTCGCAAAATATTTTATCCGCGCTCTATTTATTAATAAAATAAAACGATAAAAACTTTTATTCGGTTTAAACCAAGAGTATTTTTTTACATGAGTTGCATTTAATGTAGTGTATAACTTTCCTGTTTGTTGTTGCTGCTGCTGCAGCTGCTTTTTTGTCTTGCAGTAAAATAATTTACCTTACCAATTAGTAATTGTGTGCTTTAGTCAATGTTAAATTTGCAATTTATTTCTACATTAAGGAAAATGATAAACATGTTACAAGATTGTTGTTTACTCTTTTGTGTCAGGTATACTTGAAATGTAATCTAATGTATTTGTTTATTGTTATTCTTGCTTTGATTTTCTTTCGTTTCGCTTGAAGGATTTTAAAAGTTGTCTGTATATTTTTTACACTTTAGTCGATTGTATGCTTACTATCTTGCTTGACCTTTCCTCAAAATTCTATTTATTGATTTTTTTTGAAAAATTTAAAGCAGGTATTTAATTTATATCTTTCCTATAACTATATAGATTAATATCGTTTAACTGAATGGTTGATCGTTGACGAGCAGTAGCTCGCATTATTTCATGGAAACAATCTCTCTATAATCGAGTAGCAAATTCTGTAAAAATTGTTCAAAATTATCAACAAACCAAAAGGTAACTAATTATGAGAGTAGTAAAAACAAATTTATAGTGTCTTCGAATCGCGATTCTAATGTGTCAATATGGGACGCTTTGTATGTAACTGTGTATCGAATTTTGAAAATCTGAAGTCGCAACATTATAAAAATTTGTATGGTTGTAAAGCTCTTTCAAAGACTTTGAAGGCTAGAAACGTGGCTTTATATCTAAAACCTAACATAAAAAATGTCATCCTTCTACAAAGCGTTTACCATTATAAAATAATCGAATTAAATAGGTTGGGTGTTAACAGTATAATAACACGTACATAAATGTAAAAAAAAATAATATGCTTTAAAATTATTAATATATAAATACTAATTTGTAATTTACAAAAATATTTTTATACCTAATTATAGTTCAATTCAAATTATTAGCTTTATATGAAAATAATCTAGTTATCCATGAAATGTTGACCGAATGGCCGAATGACTGAATGACTGACTGTCTGACTGTCTGACAGACAAGGCAAGTTAACATAAAAGCAATAATTAGAAATTGTAATATTATTGTGGTAATTTCTCAATTCAAAATATCAAGAAATTTGATTTATTACACATACAAAAGATTATTTATTGAATATTTTATGTTTTTGAGTTTCATTTCACATCTTGAATTCGTTTAAATTGAACAAAAATTTTAATAACACTCACTTCCTTTAAATCTTTGTAGAAAATGAACTTTCTAAATGAACATTGGGTATAGTTTGGTAATTCATGACACATTTGATAACGATATGATCTCAAAAATAGGAGTCTATGCGAAGTTGGCCCCTAACATTGTATTATAGTTTTTGAATTTTACTAAACCCCTATCCTTGATTTCAACTATATTCTATTTTGCTCAACAAATGTTAAAATGTTACTTTGTGTGTTTTAACTTTGCAAAATTTTAAATATTTATTATAGTCGACTTGTTTTATACTGTAATTATAATGTATTTATATTCACACTATTTTGTAAATATGTACCATTATTTGCTAAAAGTATTTCATTTAAAACTCACCATTTATAAATGCGATTGTAATTTCTTTAATTATAAAAGTATTGCCCGATTGATAAAAATAAATATAACAGGTATTTCCGAAAGAAGTGATTGTCTCTTGAAATAATTATTTAAAACTAATAATCAGGTAAATTATTTTCAATGTGCAGATAGTTTTTATTGGAATCTTCTATACAGAGGTTGATTTTTATTACAATTTTATAATTAAATTAATAATTTTATGAAATCTAATATTTGATTTCGATGTGCAGGTGAAATTTTTAAAGTCGTTTTTTGTCTCTATAATTATGATATTATCTATCAGTCAACTAAAAACCTACAAGGCTGAAAAATGTAGATATCATGGAACATTAGTTTTGATAGTAGTCTTCATAATTTTTTGCTTGAACGTAACTTACAATTTTATATGCCAATAATTCTTGTTAAAACATTTACTTTTGTAGTACAATATTATTGTATTATGGGACGAAAAGTGTATTAATTTTTATTTTATTGGTTGTCATTATAAATATTTGGGGAAAGTTGTATGACTAATAACTATATTTCGTATTAAGTATAACATTTTATGATTTTATTTAAAAGTAGATCGCATATAAAATATTTCTTTATTTTTCTTATGGAATTTACAAGTAATGTTGAGCGCAAACAGATTTAGGTGCAATGTATAACTTCCTTATTTGTTATTATTCCAGCTTAGATTCCTTGCAGTAACATATTTTGAACATTACAAAGTTGATGTTTGCCTTTATCATCGTGCAGGATGCTTCTAATATGCTTTACCGACAATGCACTTGTGATTGTTTTGTTGTGATTTTCAAGTTTGCAGCGAAACATTTTATCTACCTATTCAATCAGTGAGATGGATGTGTAAAATTGAGTGGTGCATAGTTTTAAGGCTGCATTTCCTTACTAAAGTAGTTTAAATCACTTTATAGGTATATTTAAAATACATGTATTTTCAAAATCCTCTTATAGATTGTTTTGTTGTTTAAGTGTAATCTATAAATAGAAAGATGCATTGTACAATTCAACGATGTATTGAGTTTATCATTTATATCTTCATGGATTTTAATAACCAAAATAAAAGTTGTTTTTCTTAGTTTTTCAATTTGAATAATATAATTACATTCTTTCTATAAGTATGAAATTTTTCTCATGCACTAGTGTACGAAGTTTGTTCAAGTTCTATTGCGACATTTGTGTTTTTTTTAATTATTTATTTAATATCTATTTTATTTCCTTCAGAGTAATCCCCATCAGATATTATGCACTTGTGCCAACGTTTTTTCCATTACTCGAAGCACTTCAAAAAATCATTTTTTGTAATCTTGTTCAGCTGCTCATTCGATGCCGTTTTTATCTCCTAAATCGTGACGTAGCGTCGTTCTTTCATGGGCATCTTCAGTTTTGGACCCGTTTCATCCTCAAATCATTGGTAAAAATCGAATTACACGAGCCAATCGAAATGTTGAGATCTTCAGCAACTTCTCTTACGGCGATTTGACGATTGGCCAATACTATTTTCTTCACTTCAGCAATGTTTTCGTCTGTTGTTGAGGTGCTCGAGCGTCCAACATGCTTTTCGTCGTTCACATTTTCTCGGGCCCCTGAGAACATTTCCTACCACCGATAAACTTCCGTCCCAGGTAGCTTCACCATATGCCACAGTCGACATTCGGAATGTGTCCGCGACTTGATTTCATTTTTCATACAAAATTTGATTCAAAAGATCGAAGACGGTCCGAAATACGTGTGAACAAAACCCCTACTAAAAATTAACTGATCATTCTAATTTTCCGAAATTATTATTTTTTGTAAGTTACATGATTATACTCATATTTGTATCTTTTGGAAGTTCAAATGTCGCCATAAAACTTGAACAAACCTCGTATAAGTAATAATTTCTATTTCAATACATAAAAACCGATTACTTGGTTTTTTCAAAAATTGTCGTTAAACTTTAGAATATTGATTTTTAGACCATATTTAATAGTATCCTAAATAATATAATTGATAAACTCAATATATTGTTGAATTGTATAACTTTCTTATTATAGATTAATTTAACAATTAAATTATCTATAGTGTGGTTACAGAGATATTTATTGGTTAAATATCAATGATTTCAACTAGGTATATTTTCAAGGAATTAATATTAATTTAAAATTTATTAATGAATTTAATCAATGTTACAATATCATAGCTGGTAGTATAAGTTGTATAAAGTTGAATTTTTAACATACAAGTGTATCAACAATATTTATGTATGAACAATGAGCGGAAATTTTTATCGAGGTGAGAGTTTAAAAACTTTAGCTCTATGTTTCGCTTTTGATGAACCATTTTAGTAGTAAGAATTAATGTAGTGCAGCAACCTTGTGTTTTATTTATTATTCCCAGCGGATTATCACTGGTTTGATAACTATGACTGTATTAAATAAAACAGCGTACATTCATTTTTAATTTTCTACAAAAGTTATTTTCATTACAAATTGACTGCGTCTTTCTGTCATAGTTTATATACAAAATGTGATTTAATTACATTTGTAGACAATGGTATTAATAGCAGGATACCGCATACACTCATGCCGGCGTTATACATAGATAAATTGATGATTAAACATAGGTGAACAGACGAGTACTTAATCTCGAAATGTTTGATTCATACCTGATGAATGAACAGAATGCATTGATATGGTTATAATAAAATTTCTATTTGTGAGCCACATAGCATATGTTCCAATCGTTGGTGATAGCAATGATCGTAATTAAAAAACATTGTCATAAAATGTTTTATATTACACGTTTTTTAAAATAAATGGGCTATTTGCGTAGTATAGCTATTTACATATATGAAACGGTGGTTTTCGAGATTTATTTTTTCAAAGTAAAGTAAAAGAACAATAAAAGTTTAAATTAAAACTGGTGTTTCGTGTCCAACAATCAACTTTTTAATCACCTAGGTTTAGGAAGTACAGCCGTTTATTTAGATATCATTTTAACCCTTTTGCTGTTCGATAAACTTTACTTAATTATATGATATGTATGTTATTGTTATTTTAAACAAACTAACAAATCAAAGATTTTAAAATGCCCGACATTGTGATTAAGTAGTTGGTAAAATGTTAAAATGTGAGAAAATAATTTTAAAAGTTGCGAAATAATAATAAGTATTGTATATTCATGTTACTTCAAACACTCATTTTACGACAAACTTATGACAGTAATTTAAAAATTATTGATGACCAACGGGTCTTTACTTTAAACCTATCCCTCGTAATATAGGAAGAGAAAATGACAGTACTTACCTACTAACGCGATCCATATTTGTTGTAGGGCAGGCCACCCTGCCATATGATTATCCTAAATTGTAAGTTGTAAATTCAAATAAATATATTCTATGTTGTTTGCGTTGAAAATTTCTTAATATGATCTCATAGTGACTCTCATCCTTTATCAAAACCCGCAATGTTCATATTATACAAATCGCGCAACAATGAAAATGTAGGCTTTTTTTCCATTCAATTCTATTTTGCTATTATTTACAAAAAAATATTGAATGTGAGAAAAACCCAATATATAAACTTGTTTTAACCACCAACTGATACATGCTGGACTTATTTAATTGGGAAGGCAGAGGCTAAATGATATACCAATTGATAATGCTTTTCGCCAACGTTTCGACTATATTTAACTATTTATAGTCATCAGTGAAAACTATTGAGGATTCGCCTCACATCACCACAGGAAGGCATACAAAAATGCAGTACATATCGTTTCAACAAAAATTGTTGAATATTAGAGTGCACCCATTAAGTAGCAGAAAGTTAAAATACATAAAACATGAAATTGCGAATAGCAAAATATTAAATTTTCACAAGAATTATAAAAAGTAAGAGTGAGTGATAATAGACATCCACAAACAAAATATATTGATTTGATACAATTATTGGCGTCTCGTTTAGTAATTATTAATTTAAGTAACACATCAGGCGTACAAAATTTACGCGAGTTGTTTTGATAACAGTAGTATAGTATAGTAATAGGCGTTGAATTCGAATAGGATGTCACGTTTTGTTGTACAAGAAAAACAACTAAAATCTTTTTTCTCTCTATGAGGCTCCGTTGGGGTACATACATTTACGCTTGTGAATTTCGAATTTCTCAGGAGCATTCAACAGTATTCTTGCCATTGACATAATGTATTTCTATAACTCTATAATGGGAATTAACCAATAGATAAATTACGAAATTTGAAAGAAATTTTTAAATTTCTGTAGGATTTTGATATCTAGGATTGTTTACAGTATTGTTTCTTTTTTTAAGACAGCAAAGTATAAACTCGAATCATAAATAACTTTTTTAGCATACTCTTTTTGATGTAATCTAACTTTATTTTTATTCTTCTTTGAAATAGTGTGCGAAAAATATTTAATAAGTATCTGTGTATGAAACTAAATTATATTTACCTGAATCTACCGTTTTCAGAATTACAATTCATTTACACCACACACTTCCTTGTTGTTGTTATTATTGTAGCCTAGTTTCGTTGAAAACATATTTTGACGATTCGCCTACGCACGACGACAGATAAATAATATTATATTCGCATTCACTATAAATAAAAGGAAGTGATAAAAATGTTGCAAGTTTGAACTAAGATTGTTGCTTTTCCGGCTTTCATTTTGCGTCGTTGCGCGTCTTTGTTGTACTTGTGCCGTCTTTGATTTTCTCTACTAAAAATATTCTACCTATCCACGTAGATGACGTTATATAATATTAAATTTTTGTTCGATTTATAAGTTCAAAAGGCAGTGATAAAATTGCTAAAAAATAGTTGGTTAGTTTTTGCTAATATCATTTATATAATACATTTGTTTCTCGGTGTAATTTTCAGTCACTGAAATATATTTTACTTACTCTGCCCGGAATTATTATTACTAAGATAAAGTTTAAATTAAAATATTGTTTTTGGCTTATTTTTGCATCAACTCTAATAAAAGATAAACTGTGTAAGCCAGAAAAATATACAATCAAGAAGTATTAAGCAAACTGCAGTAATTCTCTTTATGTTTAAATATATATTCGGTAAATATCATTTTTGTTAAATATTATAATAGTAGTTTTTGCGATTTAGGTGTTATGTTTTCTTATTTATTTAAGTATTAGTAAATTCATCTCCATATAACAAATAATATAGCATTTTTATAGCATTATCATTTTCCACAAAGTATTTTTGGACAAATTCGTAGATTTTTTGATGGTATTATTGTTAAAAGATAGTTGGTTAGTTTGTATTTGTCGGTGTAATTTTCAGTCACTAAAATATATTTTAGTTACTATGTCCGGAATTATTATTACTAAGATAAAGTTTAAATTAAAATGTTGTTTTTTGCCTTATTTTTGCATCGGCTGCATTAATATTAATGCAAAACTTGCTTGTTTGTTATTATTTCACTGCAGTACATTTTCCATTTTCGCCTGTCCGTTTAATCGGAGCTAAATGATATTAAATTCGCATCGTATTTATAAATTATAAAAAGAACAAACACGCGAAGGTAGTTTTTTTTTGCAGTCTGCGTTTTTCCACGATGATACATGAAATAAAATTTATAATGTGCTTGTTTCCTTGTAATTATAGCGCTGATTTTCGTTTTCTTATGCAATATATTTTACCTATCGCACCTATGTAGGTACTCTGAGTTATGCAATATTAAATTCGTGCTTCTATTTATTAATAAAATAAAGTGCTATAAATATTGCACGGTTTTGGCGCGCGCTTGTTTCTTTTGCATATTTGTCGCGTCGGGCGAGCATGTTTAATAAATTTATTTTCTCGCAAACTAAATATTTTTCATTTATTGCCTATCCATCTAATCGCAGTTAAGTAGTATTACAACTGAGCTTTATTTATAAATAAACCGTAGTAATTATAATTTTGCACGCAAACTTTTTTTCGCGTTCGTGTATTCGCAGTTAATTATTACGTTTATATTCCACTTGTAAATCCATTGAAAATCGAAATGTCTTATGTTTTTCGATTTCTTGTTGCTGTGCTTTGATTTGTTGTAATTGTAGCTTTGATGTTGTTTCATATTTGGTCTGTACATCCGGTCGAAATTGCTGAGATAGCAAAATTGTTAGTAAGAGGACTGCGATACTTTCAAAAAGAAACAGTAAATTATGTACAGTATTTATTGATCAGTTGATTGTGTAACTTTATTTTGCTTTTATTCTGAAAATAACAGGACGAAAGGAGTCTGCTTGAAATTTGATAGTTTTGAATAGATATATTTCACTGAATTCCTTTGATGTTTTTTGGTAGTATAGGCTGAACTAGCCAGCATAATTGTCTACCTATAGTTGCAAAAAATCATTTGCGCTAATGAAGAAACTTGGTCAGGTTGTTTCTTGTTGACGCAAGGATTTTTTCCAGCATCAATTTTGAATCTTTTTCTTGTGTGTGTGCGGCGCGCTGCAATTTCATCTCTTAAATTGCTAACGAAATTTGAGCTGAAACATCTCAGTATGGTGTTCAACTAATTTACAAGTACAAACTGCCAGTCGACTCCCCCAACTTAAAATGAGCTTTTCAGTTGAAACAATGTTACTCAAACCACCAATCAAAACGCATCTCAATGATACCAATTCACTGCTCGCAAAGTATTTCAACCCTCTCACTAAGTGTTTTGCCTTCATAACTATTTGTGTCTTTAGTTTGTGAATGATCCTCGTATAAATAAAGCAATTTGACAATGTTACATTATACATGAGTTGGAATGAAAGTTTATTATGTATGCTTGCTTGTTTGCATTGCGCTTGCATATAATAATAACTGCAATATTTATTATTAATTAATATCTTTTATTTATCATTTATTAAATAAAAGATAAATTGGGTAACATCGAGCCAGAAAAACATATAATGAAGGAGTATTAAGCAAACTGCAGTATCTCTCTTTAAGTTTAAATATGTATTCGGTAAATATCATTATTGCTAAATGCTACAATGGGGGTTTTTGCGATTTGGGTGTTATGTTTAGTTACTTATTTAAGTATTAGTAAATACATCTACATATAACAAAAAATATAGCAATTTTTATACCATTATCATTTTCTATACAGTATTTTTAGACAAATTGGTGGCCTTTTTGGTGATAGGTATTTAGTATATTTACTGATTATTATTATTTGCGACACAATTGTCGTTTGTAAAGAAAAATGTATTATTTGCATATTACTACTGACTGCAATTTGGACTTTCGTTATTTTCAAAGCTATATAGCACATTTAAAAATTAATATTGATAAAAACCTTAAAAATTGTGATGGAACATGCCGAATAACAAAAACTATAGCAATTTATATACCATTATCATTTTCTACACAGTATTTTTGGACAAATTTGTAGATTTTTTGATGATAGGTATTTAGTATATTTTCAGATTATTATTATATGCAACACATTTGTGCTTCGTAAAGAATAATGTATTATTATATTACTATACTGACTACAATTTCGACTTTCTTTCATTTTCAAATCTATAGCAGATTTAAAAATTTATGAAATGAAATCAAGAATTACTTCTTTACCAAATAATATGTATGTTTTGCATGGCAATTTTTCTCTACGAGGGAATTTTTTTAAGGATTTTTTCGACTGATTTTTGTTTTATCTGTCGATTTTTACATTCAAATTTTTGATAAACTTTTCTTTTCTTACATTTTAGAATTATATTAATGAAAATCGTTAAAAATTGTGATAGAACATGCCAAAAATCAAAGAAAAATAGTCAAATATTTCTCAAAGTAAAAAAATCCTAATCAAAAGTGAATATTTAAGAATCTTCAGGAATTACTAAAAATGTAAATTGTTAAAGATCGGATATAGGCGCTTATGTATATCATTATTGAATGGAACAAAATGTATAAAATTTTCTTTTAAAAATTGGTAATTAGGTAATATATCTTTTTTAAAAATTCGACATTTATTCTAAAAATTAATATAAAATCCAGTATACTCTAACATCTTTTGTTTTTCGGAAATTTGAAATATTTGACAAGAAAATTGATACTATGCAGCCTTTCTTCTGACAGTTGTAAATGGAATTTAACATAGTTTGAGGCACTATAGAAACAGAGCAGCAAAATAATTAATAAAAGAAATTCCACAACCACCTCCATCAAAGTCACGTGTAGCCATTGTATATTTTCAATATTATCATAGATATAGCAAAAACATTGGGATTAGTCTTCCAACCCCGCTTCAAAATACATACTACTGTATCAAAGATGTATATACTAGGTAGCTATACGAGTATATAGTATAATTCGAAATTAATTTGTTGTTTTTACGTGCCTATCCTTTTTGCTTAGATTTCATTTAATATAATTTATAAAGCGACTTAGCTTTGATTTTCTCACCGGAAAATGTTTTCAATCTACCTAGTCTATCCTAGTCAACGTAGGTAGATCATATTTAATCCAAATCTGCGCTCTATTTATAAATAAAACAAAGTGCGCTGTATGTTGCGACGATGTTGTTGATGTGTGAAAGCAGCTTAACACACATACACATATACACGTACATCACCCACATTAAATACTTGTACATGTACAGTAGTAGGAGGTAGAGCATGATCGCCAGATTCAGTGTGTATGTGTGTATATAGGGAAGGTAGGCTGTTTTATATATCAAAAGCTCGCTTTAGGTTTTTGTATGTGTGCGCTGAATGTATGTGTGTATGTGTTGGCGTGTGTGCGAATGTGTATATATGCATTGTGTTGATTCTATTAACGAAAGTAAAATATTTTCTTTTCCTCCAAGCTCCAGACAGTTCTGATCATTTTCCTACACACAATGTGACATTCAAACTACGTGTATATCGCATTCAGTTAATTAATTATGAACTGTGCGTTTACTTTGTAACGAATTGCTCGCGACCTACCCGTTACTTTTGCATTCACAAATTGTTTTTTAAATACGACATTACATCAAAATGAAATTATGTTTAAATAACTATCATTTTTAAATTGAAGAGAACCTAAATTAATATCGCAGACAAACTATATGAAGTTAATCTGTGGCAATACTGTTTATGAGCGAACTGAAATATATTGTCTTTGTGCCTATTTATATGATAAATAATTACTTAGAATGTTTGTTTGGAAAGCAGACAATAATAAACAAAGAAAATTGTGAATAATAATTAGAATATCATTAATTAACTTGCATATTTAGAACGTTTATTCGACTTTTTGCACCTATACGAGAGCTACTTTTAAAAGAAAAACCATTTACTCGTAAAATCCATTGACTAGTATTGCATATGGGATTGTTTCATAAGTGTCGTCTGTTTGCTTACTTTATCGTATACTGCTACAAAAAAAATACATTGTTTTTATTCCTATCTATATGATATTTTTTAATTAATTAGAATGTATGTTTGGAAAATAGAGAATAATAAACAAATGAAGTTATAAATAATTTTTTGAGTATCATTAATTAACATGAATTGCGCCTTGATTATCTGCTATGTGATAATTATCATATTCCATTTTAATTGACTTTCAGTATAAAATGGGTTACAGCGTTTTTAACTTTTATATAGGTATTAGATAACTAAGTGTGCAGCAATTTCGTATTTGTGAAAATATAAAATTTATTGTTTTGGTAAATGTGTAAAACTTTTACTGTTTAATTATAAATTTACTTGTACCATAACTAGGCAATACTCACAAGTGTATTACATATACAGATGAATAGAAGTAAAGGTTCTAATATAGACACCATTTATTTATTTCTTTGATCAACTTCAGAACTCTACAAATTTTTAACACCCGGGAGATGAACGGACTTTGATATTATAGTTATTAACACTAAGTACACTTCATTTCTTTATTAAAACACATTTTATAAAAAACGGTTGTTATCTATCTACACCCATTAACAAATTTTATAATATGTATAACTGTCTGCTTCTTAATTGTATATGTTACCGCTAAAGCTCGTAAGGCGTAAATGTGCACATTGCCTAGGTAATCTGTAGATTAACTGATTTGTTCAGTTAATGTGCGGAAGAAAGAGTTGTTTGCATTTTACCTAGGTAATGTGCACATTAACGGCTTCCGTACCGTTAAAGTTGAGAAGCACTCACCTCCGTCCACCACGCTTTAACTTATGGAGCTATGTATGGGTGTGTGTGTGTACTCTTTTAAAATGAATTAGTAAAATATTATAAGAATCAGTGAATAGTCACTGGCGACAGCTGGTTTGGCGATATCTTATTTTTCATACTCATTAACTCAACGCACTCACGAACCTAAGACATTTTCTAACCACTCCCAACACAGACATTCTCTAACTGACATCATACTTTTTCTTTCAACCTAACCTAATCCTCGGAACTTGTCATATTCACTAACCCAAGTCACTCACCAACTTAAGACATTTTCTAACTACTCCCAACATGGATATTCTTCTACTCACATCATACTCTTTCTCTCAACCTAACCTAATCTTTGGAACCGGTCATACTCATTAACCCAAGTCACTCACCAACCTAAGATAGGCCCGTAAGTGTGAATATATAATCCATTCTCATTTTAGCGACTGGCTAGTAGGTAATGTACACTTTATCTAGGTAATTTGCACATTATTTAGTTAATGTGAAAAATGAAACAATTTTTTCCACATTAACGGATTCCCCTAGTTAATCAGCACAATACCTAGATAGTCTGCAGAATGACTGATTTCTGCCCTTTAGCGGTAACATTATATAAATGTAATTTTGTATACTTTTAAATATTAGCTCTGATGATGACGTTGTAGTCGACACGCGTTAGTTAGAATGAATATTTTGTGTAACCAACATATTGTTTTTATTTTATTTTTAAATTATTTATGAACGGTACACCAAGTGATGGAAACAATACGCAACAAATGCAAAAGCAGTTTTATTTGGTAAATATAAAATTACAGCCTTTTGAATTGAAAGTGAGTCTAAATGTGGGTTGATAATGAATGTGAACGTTTAATTTATTTATACCACGAATTAAATTTTTTTATTTTATGTTTTATATTTTAGTGTACTGCCCATCATAATATTTAAATTCTTCCTTAATTATAATTTTATACAGTATACCTAAACAAATTTATAATTTAGAAAATGAGAACAGGTTGTTATATTTTTTACAACTTATAATAAATATTAAAATTTAATACTTTATTGATTGTCAATGTGTATCCACTTTTAGCTTCAAGTATTACTTTACTTCTTATAGTGTGCCAACGTAAGTGCACTTTAACAATTTACGCTTTAAATTATATCGTAGGTACTTAGACAAAAAACGAATCCAGAGATATCTAGATAAAGAAATTGATAATTTTTACTATCCTATCCGAGTATTGCTTTTTTAAATAGCCTTTTAAATTCTAAAGCAGCTTTGTATATTAAGCCTGATATAACAAACAATACATAGTAAATTGGTAATGGAAAAGCTATTTTTTTTAAATCAAATCTTACAACGTTGTAACGATTTTATTTCAGAGATAAGCTGTTGAATGACATATTTTAGAAAACTTGGTAGAGGTATTATTTTTTTTTGATTTATCAACAATAATACTTAATTATTGCAAAAATGAAAGTGCTAAACTTCGTGCTACTCTTACTGTAATTAACACATTATATTAAACATTTATAATATCTATGATAGATTGCATGTTTAGAACGTTTATTCCACTTTTCGAACCTACACTAGGGCTTATTTTTAAAGGAACAACCATTTACTCATAAAATCCGTTGACTATACGAATATTGCATATGGGATTGTTTCATAAATGTCGTCTGTTTTGCTTACTTTAGGGTATACTGCTACAACAATTTGATTTTTGGAATTGATTTTTCTTATTCAACTTTTGGTATATCTTGCTTAAATCGGTATAAAGCGACATAGTCATTTGGTGTAAAAATAAATTTTTGGCCAAGGAACAGTGTACCAAGAATGTTTAGATTTAATGACAAACATTTAAAGTATAAAACAAAACGAGGTAGCATATCTGATACTAATAGACAAGGTAATATGGTGTGTGAGGTAGGACAGACGAGTAATCATGCCCAGAATGGTTAGATTTGATGATACAAGTTTGAGGTATACTACTGTTCCAAAAAGTAAGAGCAATTTTCAATTTAATTAGCCCAGGTAAAATGTACATCAATTATATTTTTTTCATAACTTATAAGCATTGTAATAAACATCTGTAACAATTTTCACATTAAAACATTCATTAGTTTTTGTTTTATGGCTAATGTTATACAACGCTAAAAGTGCATGCTAAAAGTGCATTAGTTAGTCCCGCATCACTTATAATTATCCTAGAATCTCAAAAGGCTACTGTGGGACGATAGAAGAGATGAAGCATAATCGGCGCATCTATTCGACGTAAAGCAAAAACTAATAAATGTTTGGACTCAAAATTTGTTACAGTCGTTTAATACAATGTTTACAAAATTAAAATTTAATCTTACTTTTTGGACACAGTAGTAATTCAGGAAGATGTAAAATATCTCTAAAAAATTGTTCACTGTTAATAGACAATAAGGTATGCGGGATAGGATAAAGGAGTAATCATTGGAGGTCATTGCACATAGACAGCATATTTACATTTTAAATGATTTCAGAACAAATAAGTTGTTGCATCTCTAATTTGACACCGATAAAGTATGCTAAGAACTACAAATATTAACTTAAAGCATTATTTCCATGTTTAATTATCTGGTAATGTCATTTGCGAATCCTTCAGATGATAAAGTGTGCGTTGTTATTAATTTTTAAAGCAACAACGCTTTGGTACATTTTCAGCACATCCCTTGCATTCATCACACATTACACATTCTCGATTCCTGCAACTATAAATTGCTAGAGACGCGCGCTGTGCTTTTGTTTTTATTTCAGACACTGAATCTGTCGAAATTCATCGGCATCGCTTTGAAGTACATGAGGAGTGTGTAAGAAATGAAAGCAACGTGTGAGCCATTTTACATTTAGAAATTTAAAAATCTAATCAGAGTGTGCACTTTGCAATCAGCAAGATCAAAAATAAAGATCCCTTTCAAAAATTGTTGTCATTTATTTTATCATTACAATGTTCTTATTTAAAAAAATAACCCTTGAATTTATTACTGCAAATTGAAAGTTATATTTCTGAAATTATTCGTGAAATAAGGCTTTTATGTTTAAAATTATATTGTCGTCTTTGTGTTACATTAAAAAATAGATTACGATTTTTAAGTTTTGCCCCTTAAAAGAAAATGAAAAATGTTTGAGCTTTGCGTTTTTTTAAGTAACACAATAAATAAATTATTCCTTCAAATTAATTACACTCTTAGATTGCATGTTAGGATTGTTTATTCAACATTTCGAAGCAATTTTTTATATTAATAATGATGTTAAAATATTTTTTTGAAATTGGTAGAAATTTCATTTTTTATATACTGTTCTTGAAATAAAATATGTTTGCGCATTGATATTATTTACGTTATTGTTTGAAATATTAAATTAGTATTATAGTATTGTAGTAATAATAATAAATCTGCCATGCAACAATTAACGTCATTATGAAACGATATATGCCAGATTAGACAGTTTATTAAGTTTAAAAAAGAAATGAGTTATTACCTACTTAGAAAAATAATTACACGAGCGATATTTCTAAACCGTACATATAAGCAGCTTTCGTGCGAATCGTGCCATAAAAATCTGATTTACCAGTGAGAATGAAGGGAGAAAAAACTATGACATAATTTTGTGCCGTTGCGCGATTTATCGAGCGTTTCCGCAATAAATTCTCCTCCATCTCGCGCGCGCACTAAATAGAAACATACTGTAGATTGGTTTCGCATTATATACGAGAA
The DNA here is from genome assembly GCA_030264715.1 of Adinopsis sp. GC000173. Taxonomy (NCBI): domain Eukaryota; kingdom Metazoa; phylum Arthropoda; class Insecta; order Coleoptera; family Staphylinidae; genus Adinopsis; species Adinopsis sp. GC000173. The sequence goes on along the minus strand of JARJDW010017301.1, from coordinate 3,070 downwards.
GGAAAATGTTATTATTGTCAGCAGAACGCTGTTTGTTACATGATACGTTTTCGGTTATTTATTTATCTAAGGTGCGCACAACAACAGCGACAACAAGCGAAGAGAATCGTACGTTTATAACTAGACGAGGTGTGATAATAAAGTTTCCAAAGTCATTTTCTCTCACTAGTTTTTATTATTTCGTTCAATTCTCCTTTTTTCGAACAACTTGGAAAATTTGCGTAAAAGTTTTTTTTGTCTTCCAAGAAATTCCTCGGAAAGTTTTCAAAGAATATTACATTTTTCTACATTTTTTGCATTTTTCTATGAATGAATGAAATGGAAAAAATAAATAATTCTTTATCATTAACCGGAAAATATATATTTCTAATATTTTGAATAGATTTTTTCATGACATCTAGTTTTTTAACTGACCACTAAGTACTATCAAACGCAAAAAATTCCGTAAAAAATCCAGAAACTGAAATTTTATCGATACCTGTTTTTTGGACAGTTTAGACACTTTAGACTGATTAAAGAGTATGCAAATGTTTTATTTATGGCATGGATTAGTTTCAGGTAGCTAAAATTTGGCCAGTCCGAATTTTTTCGGATTTTTTTGCATTCTATAGTACATAACTATATAAAACATTAATTAAAAGTTGTTAGACCTATCTAATCTATCCATTTTGCATCAATATTAAGCTAAACTCAGGAAATTTTAAGTAGCATTTTAGAGTTAAAGGAAATTGATATATGGATAATATCATGATTATAGTATTAAAAGACGGGTGATATTCATTCATTTTACGACTAGTCCGAAGTGATAATGAAAAACGGACGCCTGTCAAGGATGTACGTGGGTTGTTTGATAAGTTTGTGCAATTTTTAAAACGGTAAAAGTTTTGCACTTATCTAATTTATTTTTCATTAGATACCTACATCTTTTGGAAAAACGCACACAAAATTTTATGCGTATTTGTTTATTAGTTTCTGTTTAGCATTCAATTGAATCAGAAAAAAACGTGCAGTTTTCGTTAAAATAGATGAACACCAGTTTAGAGTGTTAATAAAATACTATTTTTAAAGGACAAATCGACAAACGACACTAAAAATTAAATAATAAAACATTTTGGTGAATCTTGACCATCAATATGAACCATTTACGAGTGCTTTTAAAATGTTTGTTGTATAGTCAAATGAGCGCAAATGATTTTGACCTTGCTAGTCGCCCCATTTCTGTCTTTATGCTAAATATCATTGAAAGAATACGTGATATGGTGTTAGAGGATAAATGAGTGAAAGTGCGTGAATTGTTAGTATTGTGAGCATCTCGACTAAATGGGTGCATAGGATTTTTAACTATCATTTACAGATCAAGAAACTGTTAAAAGAAGGGGTGCCGAGATTGCTAAAAATTTGAGCAAAAACCGAACCGTGTGGCTGCAGGTTTAGAGTTATTTTGACACAATCCAGTAGATCGAAGGTGTCATTTCATGATAGTAGATGAAGCAGGCATATATAAAAACACGAAGAAAATGAAAGAACAATTGAAATAATAGTTTGGCAGAGATAAATCCGCACAAAAGAATGCAAATACGTTTTTTGTACTTAGACTATGAAATCGCGTTAATTCATTGGTCCTGTCATCGCAAATGACATCTCGGAACTAGAAAATTCCGCACAAGTGCGGAAAAAAAATCAAAACGCACGCTGGTAATTCTAATGTTAAATATATATTACATGCCCATCACAACATTAAAACGTTTCACTGCGCTCGTTTTCCTAAAAATGTTCAAGCAATTCATATTTATTACCATTTTTTTATAAAACATTCTAGAAAATATTAGTTCTAATTTAATGTCAAAAATATATTCGTATCCCTTTGTTTAACTTCGTATGTTGCTAAGGGGTAGTGTCATATTCAGTAGGTATTATAAGGGTTATATTGGTTGCATAAGTATACAGTTGCAAAAATATTTTTACTTTTCTTTAATAAATTATTGTCTCAGTACAAAAAACATTGTTGATAACACTGCTAGGAATTGTGATTTCTTCTGTCATTTAGTCACCAGCCTCCGCACAAGCGCGTCGTATCGCAAATACATTTATGAAGAAATCACATATTTCTTAACCTTGTTATCAAAATTACTTATTCAATCGAATCGCAAACATAAACTAATCAACAAATATGCATGAAATTTTATGTGCATTCCTCCAAAAGATGATTCTAATGAAAAATAAATTCGATAAGTGCAAAGACTGTACCGTTTTAAAAATTGCACGGACTTATCATACCATCCAAGTAGGTATTTTTCAATTTTCTTAAAAATATGGGACATTGTTGACCTCCTCCTTTTTCTTCTTCTTAAGATTTTTCCTATATGTGAGAGAGCAGCAATTTTATGCTTATTGTGAAGGCTGGTAACGCCGGATGGGGTAGTGAATTACAGCTCTGGGATGCAATATGCAATTTTATGATTTCATTTCGAATAAAAATCGGATTTTCCACGAACTTTATTCGCACGCCTCGTATCAATTTTCGTAGCTTTGGGGGCGTGGGCGGTGAAGTGGTTGGCGGGCGTTGTGCGAACGTGTTTCAAACGCCGCGTAAACGGAAACAGGCTTATATGCTCCCTGGAGCATACTTCCGGCTAAGAGAGAATAAAATCCGTTTACTCATAATATCATCATCATATCGGCGGCTCGCTTTCCACCGACTCATTCATACGATATATCTATATATATTCAGTACGTACACGCTCGCGCTGAATAATTGAATTTCGTCGTGTGCGCGCCGCATCGCACCACCGTCCCGCGAACCGAAAAAACAGCAACAATGCAATGCAATTTTATTTTGGTGGATATACTGTATGCGTGTACGATACTTAGATTATTTGTTTACTTCGCCGGTTGCAGAACGCAAAGTATTTCTCTAGCTGCCGCTTTGCGTTTGTAATAATATCAGGGAAAAAATGTGAGCAATGTTTTATAATAACAATAATAAAGTAGTAACAGACGTATGTATTATTAAATTACGAGAACGACTAGCATACAGAAAAAAGATGACAAAAATGTAAAATTTAATTTA
>JARJDW010017299.1:0-24644 GCA_030264715.1 Adinopsis sp. GC000173 | reverse complement strand
GTCAACTATCATAGCGCCACACTGCACCAACGGCACATAGAGGAAACATGTTCATGCACATAAGTTCATGTGCATGAACATATGTTCATGTTCAGTGGAATAAAAAACAAACCTATTATCATCATTATTCTAATTTATTCTAAATTATAGTTTAATTCGCCTTTGCAATTTTACACCATGACCTGACAACCGCCAAAATGGCATTTCTTTCAGCACTTTAATCCTCTTTGAAGTTGAATATCAAATTTTTTTTCCTAATTGTGCATCTACGTTATAAAAGGAGCTTAAAGTGTAAATTTCATATTACTTGATTTTGCAGTTTTAATGCTACGTTGATAGTCAGTCAGGACATTTTATATGTGTGCCCATAATTATGAAAGTGGTCTAAGTCAAGATAAAAAATGAGTTTATCAGTTATTTCACACCACATTATTTTAAACTAAATTCATTCATCTTCAGATAGTTATTGTATTTCTAACGTTTAGTGTTAATCATGGAACTAAGTCAAGTCTAAGTCAAACCTTTTTGTACATATCGCATAGGTATGCCAAATTTAACGTTTCAAATTAGTGATTTTTTAGTATTTAGACAATTCATTCCTTCCCTATTATTCAACAAGATTCTTGAAAAATGAATCTTATAAATTGTTGTATAAAACTTCGTTAGATGATTCAAACTTCCAAATTTTAGATCTTTTACCCAAAAGAGGAAGACCAAAAATATTAAATTACTTCCTTTATAATACCACTACTAGATCAGTAACAAAAACAATACATAAACATATTATGTCATTATTATCATGTACCCCCTTTTTCAGTAATATTTTAATAATCTGAAAATCTCAAAATTCAAAATAAATTTCCATTAATCAAGACTGAGAAACTTATAAATTAAAAGTCACATAATGTAAAAATATTTTTTATTTTATTCAAATGTATTTCATTAAATTTCTCAAAACAAGGAATATATGACCACATATAGATAGATGCAGTATAATGGAAAACTGTGTTTGTTCCAACGAGATGATAATTAAAATGCATCTATTTTGAATAATGGCTTTAAAATACGGCAAACGTTAAAAATGTCACAAAAGCCTATGATTAGGCAGTAAAGTAATACTAATCTTTTATGTTTTTATTTTAAATTAATAAATTAATAAAAATATTAATTTCGCTCTATATTCGCGATTCATAATTAGGCTATCCAGAGTACTGTCAAACAGTTTCTGAGGGACAACTTGTCAATATTTTAAAAAAAGGTATTTAGTAACAATTAAAGACATCTTGTAAAAAAGTTATTGACAGGTTGTCTCTCAGTAGTTGAAGTGACATATTTTGGAATGCCTAATTGTATCTTCCTAGTAAAGAAATGATCCTATTATTTATTATCTATTAAAATTATATATTTTTGCACATACTATACTGAGTTTGTTCATTGTTGATTTAACAATTTGTTCAGTAAACAAATTTTACAGTGGTTGTTGTTTTGCTGTTAGAATTTAAGTGCCTTTCGTATTGGCACAGGAAGTAATATTACATGTCAGCAATAAGTAGGTACGTGCTGTGCTGGTGCGCTGGATTTTGTTGATTGTCCCTGATACTAATAAAGTTTGATAGTACGTTATTTGTCTAGTAAAAGTATTTAATAAAATTTTTTTGAGTTAGAGTTTAGTTTGCTGGCGATCGTAGTAAATGTATGTTACGTTGCTAGTTGTAATAAATTGGTTTGTTTATTTCGTCGTTGCAAAATAATCATTTATATTATTTATTTAGATTGAAAACGTGTTTTTCTGAATTACAAATACGCAAAACATAAAATCTAATTTACCGCTCCGACTTTATTAAGTAATTTTTTCTCTCCTCCTTGGTAGAGTAATGCTGCTACATATTTATTTAGGAGTGCATGTCAGGAACATGCCTAGACGATGACATATAATATAATATATGCACACATTTCTGTTGAAGAATACACGAACGCATGGCTCTCTAAGGGAAAAAATTGATGAAATTTCCCTGCTATGCTATGCTGTGTGCACACTCGCACGTAGCCGACGCGGCGCACATGCTCGTATACTTTTTGGCATGTTAGCATGTTTGCGAAACATAAACATCTTGTAATTAATAGGTATTGAACGATTTTGAAAGCAATCCAATTAGAAGGTGGATAATTTCAGCGCGCAACCGAAGTAAATTTACTTTCCTTTCAAAATCGTATACGCCAGCGCCAGCGTGCGAATAACGATGAATACAGCCTTGATGCATTTTATTCAATCAATTAATTGTGTATGTATCAGTATCTATCTAGTTGGAATTTATTTATTGTATATTCAAAAAATAAAAATGATTTTGAATTGGTCGCCGACGTCGTCGTGCGACTCAATTGCGTGCTTATAATTCAATTAAGTTTATGAGGTCAAGGATGAAACGATTTACTATTTGCTGATTACTTATATTGTACACTTGCCTAGGTTCGGGCAAGAAAAATCACGAAATTAAGGTCGATCTATACCTACGACGGGGCATAGAAAAAGATGTATTATCCATCTAACATTTTCCTACATGTGTGCGTTTCGGGTGATTTTTCTTATCTAGATAATTCAATGGACGGGCATGGCTTTAAACTTTAACATTTTCTCGACGAACGTGACGGTTTTTTTTCGCAGGAAATCATTTAACAGAATAAATTAGCATTATGTGTAGATAAGCTTTTTTTCACTATACTGTATTTATTTATACGCAAATTAATTTCTGATAAAGAATAATCGCGCTCATTAGAATATTGTGTGCTGTGCGATGGTAGAAATATTTTTGCTTGAATTTTTCGTCAGATAAAAAATTGAAAGTTTGTATTACTTCTGGGAACGCATTAGTTCAAGCTGCACAAATTTATAGGTTAATACTCTGTTTCCCAGGAAAATAATTGTTGTTTTCTTGCACCATTTCCGAACAATTTACAATGTATGACTCACCATCGCTATTTTTTGTACTGTCATTTAAAAACAAAACAAAATTAGTCACTTTTATGATAATGGCAACCATTGAATTTAAATCTATTTTTAAAGGAAAGGAATTATTATGATTATTGATTTACGTCGGCTGGAACAATTATTCATTTCAAATTTAAATTTAATGACATTTTTTTTTGCAAAAAATCAAATGCTTTGAAATAATTTGCTGCTATTTGGAACATGCATCTACTTACATATGTACTAGGAATTGAATAGATGCGAGATAGTACATATGTTTTGTTTTCCTGTTTGTAACACAACTAAGAAATCTGATTAACAAGCATAAAGGCTAACCGAAACTTAACAGGCATCTTGTTTTGTAACTGAATTTCGGTAATATTGTCTTACACATACAGAGCGCTCAACATAAATTAATAAGTAAACTAGTTTATTAGCAATGAGATTATACAATATCGTTAGAGAGAATTAAGTGACTGAATTTTATATTAATATTACTATTGTTCTACAACACGTGGGTGGCTTAATAAGTTTGTGCATTTTTAAAACGGTACAAGCTTTGCACCGTTCCTCCAATATATCTATCTAATGCAAAATAAATTCGATAACTCTACAGGTTTAGAAATTGCACAGACTTATCAAACCACCCGCGTATATTGATGACGATCGTTTCATCATAATTCATAGTAAAAATACTTTAAAATTCCAAGCGAGATATGAATGCAATATTTTGCATAAATATGTTTATTGCTAATGTATGGTGACCGTAGGCATGTCTTCATGAAAGAAAATTGTGATTAATGATGTACGAGCAAGTTGACAGCATGTCGCTGTAATGATTTCAACTTTCAGGCTGACATCTTACATTTTAACGATGTATAGAATTTTTTCTCGCTCTTGCGCTCGAACAGATTATTTAGATAAAATTAGTTTTTCAATATATATAATATAATAAGAGTATAACATATATACTTTTGCTTGTAGTGATGATATAATTAATCATAATTATTTTTAACCAAATAATGCTTACAAATTGTGTACGTGCTTAATTATCTGCCATGCCAAATTATTCTATATTTAATTATTCATCAAGACGATTATTTATTATAATTATTTTTTGCGATTACTTAGGAATTATCTTGTTTATCGGCACGAACAGGAAAAACAGTCAAATTGCTACATTAAAAATAGCTAAATTATTGTATGATATAGGTATTTATTTGTTAAAGTAAAAGTTACAATACTAGGAAAACAACGTTTGTTACGTTACATAAGGTGCAGTCAATATTTAGACAATTGTTTACAATGTAATAAAAACATATTTAACTAAATGACGTATGATGATTTCACATTAACGATTTATTATAAAAATATTTAAATAATATGAGATGCAATAATAATTACCCATTAATTTAATGTTCAAATAAACATGCTACCTAAATTGTGCAAAATAAACGTAACTCGGCAACAAAATAACAATTTGGTTTGTTATTGTGCCAATTTTTAGCGCTCTCCTCAACTTGGATCATCCAATGAATTTATAAAATGTTGATAATAAAAGAAAACTTTTACATTTTACATTATTAGGCATACATTTCCAAACTCCGAATGTGAATTATTACCAAGTGTAAATACTACCTTACAGAGTCAGTCGACAAACAACCACCAACAACATTATTCCGCTAAAAAAAACCGAAGCTGGAACTTTGTATGCAAATAATGATTTTATTTACGAGCGAAGTTGTTAGATTTTCATAAGAGAATTGTATTGTTTGGATAAACCTTACATGTGTACCACCACGCGAATAAAAATCTAAACGCAAACAAGTGCATTAATAAATAAATAAATAAAATGCAATTCCCACAGTGGATGTAATGTTATTATTAAATTAAACAACAACAAAATACACATTTTTGCTCTTGGTTATTATTTATTTTGATGCAGATGCATGTTTAATGTTGGCGCGCTTTTTTCGCCTGCATCCGAAAATTTTCTGTGTTTTTGTTCTCTCTATGTGTATGTGTATACTATATATATTTTATGTAAAAATATGTAAATTTCCTTTTCATAAACATACACACTCGTACATCCATAGAGAGCATTCACAATAAATTTGCTTGAGGTCATCGTTTTACATTTCTCTGGAACGTTTTTTGTATATTATTAGAGCGAAGAGCGGCGGCCGAGGCGGCACAAAAGCGCGCGCTGAAATGGACACACTATGTTGCTCTGTGTAGTGTTACACAAACGACAAAGCGCGCGACTGCTTTGGATAATTGGCTCGAAATTAGGGGATGGCCGACACTTGCTTTAATAATATTAGCCGTGAGACCCGCAATTTGTGCACATGTACATACATGTACACATGTAGATGTATAGTACAACACTTACCACCCACCCACATCTTATCGATTTTTTCCAACACCACGTTATTTATTTAAACATTCTTATCCTCTCTAATGCATTTCTTTCTGTTTTAGGTAAGTGAATCGCTGCTGCCTGCCTACTAGCTAACTACATCCATAGATAGATGTATAGCATACATACATACACACCCTACCTGCGCGCATTGCGCTGCTGCTGCTTTTCGCAGTTGTTGTGTGAGTATTTATACATGATCATTATAAAAATGTTAGAGCGATGTAGGAATGAGTTAAATGTGATTGGATTTTGTAATGCGGTTGAATTCGCACACGTTCGATACTCGATCAAGTTGATACATAGCATTGAAAAATATTGGAAATGCTCGCTTCTATATGTGCATGTGTGTGTCGAATTGGCCCTTTTTTGTTGGGTCAGCTCGTCGTATTCATAAATAGGAAAAAAAATTGCGCTCTTTTTTATTTCGTTGGCAAATAAAAATGATTATTTAATCTAAAAATGCTATCTACGATACAAACCACCGCCTCATCGTTCAATTACATTAACGTAAATTACAACGTAGTTATTGATTAAGTAATAGATTTTTTAATGGCTTCTAAATTGACGCTATGCTTTAGTTGTGACAAATTGATACATAGCAACAAATTAATTAAAACAACATTAACACTGCATTGTAATTGCTACAACATTTGCATAAAAATTAGTTTCAGCAATATTAATAGAATATTAAGTTTTTGTTAGTGTTCTAAAGCGTACTAGCGCAATGTTTACATAAGAATTCTCTTACTCAAATATTGATTTTACTTTTACTCACAGTGAAATTAATACGCAAAAACCGTTTAAAAAACCAATTAGATTAATAGTTTTATTTAAACAATTTCAGGCGCCGTTTCATTTGCTAATTACACGGTACTTTCTTCTTTACAGTCAGTCAGGGTTTTTTACTTCAGGGAGATATAATTTAAAAGTGTTGTCGGGGATATTTAATTGATTGTAAAATTGTTTAAATTATCGCGAAAAGGCATCCCGCTGCCAATTAAGTAATTAAATACTTTGGTTTTCCAATTAGCGATAAAATTATTAAAGCCAATGCGCTAGTTAGTTAAACTTTTTTCATTGAATTGCAAAAATTGCAGAAAGAAGAAGTTGGTTGGCTTAATTAAACAGTTTGGTGCAATAGCGCGACATAATGCAAATGAATGCTCGTCAAAGTAAATAAAAATGATTGCTGATTAGTTAACATTAAACTGCTTATTAAATTTTTTTAAATGTATTTATAATGATTACGTTTGGATTACATAATAATTACTAGATACATGCAAAATCACAAGAGTCATAAACAACTTGCGAAAAACTCAATTTCCATATTTATGTATGCTATAGATATATGATAATACAATAACAATATTGTAGCGCTTTAAGCGCGTCGCAAATGCCATGATGAGATAATTTAGTTGTTTTTTTTTCTGTTTTGGTATAGCTCCAAATTCGAAGTTGTTGTAATCTGCGCGCGCGAAGGGTGCAGACTCGGGGTCAGGAAATCTAAATTATGTACATCCCGAGCTTTTCGCAAAGCAAATACGATAAGATTATTACTATAATTTATTAATAACCTTATTATATGCTTCCTATGAATGAATTAAAGTTGAAGGATGGTAGGATTGTGCCAGGCTGGAAGTTTCGTTTTTCTTTGATATTTCCACTTCGTATCGTCTAGGAATGCTATATCAAACAACTTGTTGCAATTTTTTTAACGTACATATGTGTGCGCGCTTGTTGGTTTTTGAGCAAAATGGGTGTGAAAGGTTAATCAAAGAATGATCGATATATCAAAGTTGCAATGTGTGTAAGGGTTCGATGTTTGTTTAGTAACACACCATGTGCTTAATGGTGGTAGTGGGCTCAATTTTATCTAATTCATTTAAATAAATATACTTTGATCTACAATATATAATATATATGAACTATGCTTGCAGAAAAGAATCCTTTCTCAATACAATTTTTGATATAATAACTGTTTAAAACGCATAAAATGAATATATAAACATTAAATCAGTATTTCCTAAACTTTCAACATGTTAAAATATGTATATTATTATTATCGCATTTTACAAGAACAATAAGTACGAGAAGTAGAAATTGAAGTAAGAGTGCTGCTATTTAACAAAATGTTCTTCTTTAACTACAGAAATTTGCTTCCCTAAGATTAGAGTTTAGTTGCATTTTTTGGGAATTTTCAGCAAACAAATGTATGAATTTATTTATTTGAGATAATGTTTAAGTTGTCGAACTAATTTAATTTAGAGTTCAGTTAAAAGATGTTTGGGTGGCACGTTTATAATAAAGTTACATACACTGCAGTGAGACGGTTAGTTCATACGGTTCATACCCCCTTCAAAACCTTTACGTGCCTCTTGAGGTACTCGTACCACACTTTGGGACACACTGAATTAAATCATAAAATGCCTTGTTTACTTTTTTTTATTATTCTTAATACTTGAAAATTCAATTCTATACCATAATTACACTAATTCTAACTAATAATGGTATACGTTATGGTTATTAGATTTAAATCAACGAACATATGACAAAAAGATGTAATTATAATACGTGGAATTTTTGTAGTAAATGCTCTACATGTTTTAGTAATCTATTCTGTCAACCAATTTTCTCCAATTGTGATCGTTTTACACTCAAAGGAAAGAATAAGTAGAAATTAGTTTAAAATATATATATGTATATATGAAATTCTATATCATAATAAATATTTTATTCAGCGAAAAAGTTAGTGCTTTTGTAAGGAAACACGTATTCTAATGCAATTAAAGCAACTTTGATAATTAATAAAGCGTAATGTGTTAACCACTTAACACTTACATTTACGTATAGAAAGTTTTCTAATTAGAAATATGGTTTTATTGTTATAATTCCACAATGCATAATAAAATGTTTATAATGTTGCAAAAAATAATAATAACAAGATAGATGAACATTTTATTAAAAATTGAATTATGTAATTATTACTGCTACAATGAAAATAGATTCATATCTATCAATAAAATTTAAAATTTATTTTTGAATAAATAAATATGCGTTGCGATATAAATATTTATTCGGTGGCAGTTAGTAAAATTGAAAAATAAAAAACAATTTGCATTCGGTGAAAATTAAAATTAACAAAAAAAAAACTGAATAATTTAATTTTGAATCTAACTTTGCCATTTGAAAATGATAAAATTTACATGTAAAAGGGATAAGCACATAATGAATTAAATGAAATGTAGTTAAATCTTTTTTTCAGCCAAAAACTGCTTATTAATTTTAATAATATTCATTTACATTTTGATTATTTTTATAATGTAATAGAATAATACTAAAAGCAGGAAATAATCAAATTAAGCGAAAGAAAATACAATAATAAAATTACATGTTGTTTTATTAGAATAGGAAAAGGCGGGGTAATTTACATTTTATTGTCGCATTTTATGAATTTAAATACGAATATTTGATTTGTAATTGAACGTTATTTGTTTAATGACTTAACGCCTTTTTCTCCCTTAATCCACGAGCGCAATATTAATCATCGTCAATATCTCCGGGCATATTGCATAAATTATTAATCAAGCAAATGTTTTAGAGAATCTCTACACTCACTATATTATACGTATACCGAAAGATCAACTAACCTACCTCTCATACAATATTGTTGTATGTATGCGCGATATATAGGTATATAGTACTGGATAGTTTTGCTCTAGTTATTGATTATTCTCCAACTCTAGCTACTTCTGTGGGTCGTCGTGTACAACTTACGACAAAAACCCATTTTTTCTGAATTGCAAGATGGTTGCTTGCTTGCTTGTTTAGTTAGGTTACGCAACAGCCGAATGGTGAGATGCCTAAATAGATAAAACCGCAAAACTAGATTTAGCTTTAGTCATTATTTTTCGTTCGAAATCTTTATGGGTCAATGTCAATGTGGAACTAATTTTGTACGACAAAAATAATCGATAATAATTACACCTTTATAGTTTATTTGCAGAATGCAGTTTTAGCTTGATTGTGTAAAATAATTTACAACCAAATTTGATGAGATAATAGCACAGCACATGTAATATTCACCAAGTATGGAACATGCAACACAATAATTTCTATTTAATTTGTCTATTGAAATTGTTCGATTGATGATGTCGTCTCAATGCTAAACAATCTCTCGTGTTGAATTTGGCAAATAAGCCTTGCAGCGAAAAATTTACTCTAACCACTAATTGTAATACATCCACATTGATGGCGATTACACATTGAATCGAAATTTCAGTTTAGTATCTATTTCATTAGCAAAAGTATATTTATTATAAATATATAGAAAGAAAATTGCGCTTCGTGTATTAGCAATAACAGAAAATTAAACCAAACTCTTATATAGAATAACATTTACGTTACATGTCAATAATTTCTATTTAATTAGTCTATAAAAAATGTTCTATTGATAATGTCATCTCAATGCAAAAATTTGCTCTAACAACTAATTGTAATACACCCACATTGATAATTACACATTGGATTATAATTTTAGTTTATTGTGTATTATTGCTGTACGTATCTATTTCATTAGCAAAAAGTATATTTATTATTAGATAGAAAAGAAAATTGCACTTCGTATATTAGCAATAACAGAAAATTAAACGAAACTCTTGTATAGAATAACATTTACGTTACATGTTCTCTCTCTATATATATATTTGATCTTAACAAAACATTTGTATGCTGAGATATTCTTTAAAATAACATTCATATAATAAAGAAGCTTTTGGGATGTTGACGCTAAACGACGTTTGCAAGGCATGTCAAGCAGTTTCTTTCATTTCTTTAAGCGGCAAGGTTTATTAAGCGGTTTAAATTCTGTTAATGCAACTGTAGCAGCAATAGCAACAGCAGTAGGTATATGAGAATTTTAACATTAATGTCAGCGCAAAATTCAATTTAATTTTCGATAATAAAACCAAATTAAATTAAATGTTGCTAAATTTTATTCTTGACGGAATTCCCGCACAAGAAAAAAAAATTCACTGATAAATACTTTATCTTAAAACGTCTGAAACAACTTGTTGTTGGAAACTTCCAGCAACATTTCCCTAACTTTTGGCAACAATGTAAACGCTTCGAATAATTAAGAAGCACATAATATAATAGTGTAGTACGTAAGTACATAGATTAAGTAAAAATTATTCGATTGGAGCATAATTTATGGCGCAAATGTTTGAAACGCTTCCAGCAAGAAAACACACTTGATGATATACATGAAAAAACTCGTTTTTCAGGCTATTATCTTAAGAGCTTTAGGAGATTATTACGAAAAGAGCTTTGGTAAATTATACATAAACATGACAATGCGTATTGAAATAATATTATTTTTTTGGTAGGCGTTAGAGCATTATTAAAACAGCGACGAATTTATAATTAATGTTTGAAACGCTTTATATGCAAATGAATTTTTCGATATTACATTTCTCTCCTCCTGGTTTTTTTCTCTCCTTCTGCCTGCACGATGATGGTTTATTATACCAAAGTTACATTTTCGGTGGTAGTACGATATTGATTTCCTCCTTTCATTTCGCTTTTTTGTGTGTGCGACTAGCTTTCTTGCTGTGTCTGCTCTGCTAGAAGAGAAACTCTTTCTTTCCACTACAATTTGTCTTATGTGCCTTCATTTCTTCTTGTTACACTAATGAAACATTCTATCTTCAGCAAGGTTTTATATTAATTATGAAATACCTCTCGTTTTTCTTCTCTATCGTCTGTGCTAACGAGAAATCTTTCTTTGCAACAATCGAAATAGTAGTGAACGCGTACATCAAAGAGATTATATTGTATATAGCAAAATAGCAGCTAATTAATTTTTTGACGTTTATTTATTTATCTATCGCGCGCAAAATTCATCGAATAATTGAAACGTCGCATTAATTATACGTTTTTAAGCGCGCTGGGCTACAAATCAATTTTAATTTGCAACAAAAACTCCCTTCGAAATGTGAAATGTTCAATTAATGAAATATGTATTTTAAATTTATAAATTAGATATATTTAACAAAGAGGTAATTTTAATTGCCTAGCCTTCATTTTTTAATTAAATTTACCGTGTTATTTATATCTATCGTTTTACATAATTTTAGCACATACATCTGTTTCATATTAAATTTAATAACTCTTAAATTATTTTTCAATGGTGAATTTTTGTAAAATTTAAAAATAAATTGGTTGGACGATTAAAGTGCACATAAATTTCAACAAATATTACATTTTTCATAAAGAGGAAACATTCCTTACGAATCACATTTGCAATTATTTACTAAAATGTAATGTAAAATCGCGTATNTTGTAATTTTGAAAGCTTCGTTCAGACATATTAATTAATTATACTTATATCAATGGTGAATTTTGTAAAATTTAAAAATAAATCGGTTGGACGATTAAAGTGCACATAAATTTCAACAAATATTACATTTTTCATAAACAGGAAACATTCCTTACTACGAATGAAATTTGCAATTATTTAATAAAATGTGAGATGTAAATTTGTTCCCTAAATATTATATCTCTATAAAAATAAAAACAAAAAGGTGGATTTTTATCGCGTTATAGTTTTGAAATTGTACAATACACAATAACATTTTTTTGATAAAAAAATTGTATTAATAATTCGATTTAGTGTAATAAAAATGTAATGTTTTTGCGATAAATTTTCGTTTTCCTCTATTTTTAGATATTGTTGCAATGTCGCAATTTTAATGGATTTGGCCAAATCTTATTAAATATTTTTGCTGACGTTCGCTCGCATTATGCGAATAAATATTTCATATTGTAGAGAAAAGAGGAAAAAAAACGTTACATTAAATATCTATATCGCCAAGTAGCAGTATTATATCATTAAATTATTCAGTCTTGTGACGATCTCGAATTGATTCTCTAACAATTAATTATTCATCGTACTAATCATGTATTTCAACAACGACATCTTGAAACTCAGAAAAAAATATAACGAGTCGTGCGATGTTTTTAGATTTAAACGACGCATAATTTAATTAATCGCGCTGTTTTATCATGGCTAAAAAACGTTAATTAAGAAACAATTTTGTTGTGTTCGAATAAAAAAAACTTTTCTTTTTAATCTGGATTATGACGGAGCGAGGAGAGCAAAAAAACGCACAATTACTTAAAAACTCATTTTATTAATATTTTGAGAGAATAAATTTATTTAAATTTGATTGCTTGTCAAGTATAATTTTTTAACTTACACGTCATTTATTTGCAATTTATGTATAAAGTATGGAAATAAATTTACGCAAAATCCATTTTATATTTAATTTATTTATCGAGGCAAAGTATGAAATTATATTATCAACAAATCGATGGATTAAAATTAAAATGAATGCATGCAACAATTTTATGAATTTCAGCACTGCTTTTTGCATATTTACTAAAATAAAAAATACTATAGTATGAAGAAATTCAACTATAGGAAAAAAAAGGTCAAAGCGTTGTTCTGATAGATGTTTGCTATTTATATTCTTGCGCTAAACTAAAAGGGTAGTATTGATCCTTAAAACACATCCTGCAACATTTCCCATTACCCAGCGAATTACCCGCCGAAAAAAAGTAAACCGCACACGTAAACAAACCACACCAAAAAATGGGCCAATCACCCAAAAACAGTGAAAAAAAAAAGTTTTCATTCCCGGAATGTTAAATACCATCATCATCATCAGTAGCAGCAGCGTATAATATAATTGAAAATATTCAGTCTGCTTAGTAGCTCGGCTGGAGATTTTTCCAATTCGCATAATCTTGCGAGCGCACAAAAAATTTTTAAAAAACGGTGTATTGACGTCACGACGACACTAAAATTGTGCGCTTGGTGCGCGCGCAAAAGGGAACGTTTTTTTCACTCTGTTCTTCCTTCCGTCGTCCTTTTTCTTATTTCTTCTTCTTCTTCGTGCGCTCGCGAAAAAAGAATTCCTTGAGGATATGCGCTCTACCTTCCAGAAATTTATCAGCAGCAAAAGAATGATAGATCTAGTTTCGAGTCGCACAACCAAACTTGTTGCTTTCTTGTTGCTTGACTTCAGCCGTCGAAACGACGATTTATTAAATTTTCATCATACACTTACTTTTTGTGTGGGGCGGGCGTTTTTAACGGCACTAATCTACTATGCGTGGGGTAAAAATTGCATTTATTATTATGATTATATAACATTGCATTTTCTTCAAGGCAACCTCAACATTAATTATATTTTTTTATCGCAATTGCTGGATCTATTGCCAAATCCATAAATATATTTCGATGTTAATTTAAATTCTACGAGTAGTAAACTAATCACATTTGATTTCATAGAAATTATGTAGATTTTAAACCAATTTCGTTTCGAATCAATTTTATTTATAGGTTAAATATTTAATAATGAAAATGTTAAAAAGTATAGTAAGTTGTAATGTTTTAAGACAAGCGCATATTATTCATTCAATGAAAGAAAAAATAATGATTGATTGCGATTCTTACATAAATTATTTGTGTTGATTAAATTACATCCACATTATTATGAAATTGTTCCAAGCAACAAATTAATACATATTTATAACAACAATGTCAGGTGTTAGTAGCTATAAGCAAGCATGTAACTTTCCATTTTTTTAACGCGCGCCTGCCTCTGCCTGTCTACATAATGTAATAAATAATTTATTTACAACAAACACAATTTATTTGTGTCCAATTAGAATAACTTGAAGCGAAATATGCAAATGATGATTAATTTATTATATAATATTGATATGCAGGTTAACCCGTTGTTGTAAGCAGCGTGCCGCGAAACAAAAATCTATTTATTCATAGTTTCAAAAACGAAACCGGATTTCTAACTTAACGATAATTTGGCGCCACTTGTTTACAAAATAACCATGTTATGCTATTTTTTATCATCTATTATGAAAAAAATATATACGAAGAATTAGTTATGGAAAAACGTATCAAATCATTTATCAAATAATTGCTACATTTTTATGTGTTACGAAAAGCGCAACTTCATAAATTAGATATGCAGATGAAGTTGTTTAAGTGTGAAATAGATTTATTCAATTTAAATAATGATAATAAATTATTGGTGTGTCGTAATCAGTTCGATTTGTTTCAAAACCAATATGGATTCTTTGGTTTGAAAAAGTATTGCATATTTGTATGCATGTTTAATTTAACTAATTGCGAATGAATAATTAAAAATACGACGAAGCAGCAAAGCGTAGATTCAATTCCCATGCTGGATTATAATTATTGCGAATGCTTAATTTTGATTTAATTATTCACATATATAATTGATATTTATCATGGAATTAATAAATAAATAATTTGCTTAAAAGTGTTAAAGTTACATAAAAATATGATAAGTTTTTTATGACATTTTTATGATTCCAATAACGTAAAACGTGAAATAATGAAATTCTAAGTCAATCTACATAATGCAATTTATAAACTAACAATTCGATGAAATAATATTTTTATTTATACATTCTTGTAGGTATTTGATTAAGAAATAACCTATAAAAAGTGGTTGGCTGCATCAAATCACATTTTGTCATTTGGTGAATTATTGGCCAGGATGGTGGTTTACAACCTTTTTATCATATCTAGTCATCTATATCTAGATATGTACACTCTCTCTTATCCAAATAGAAAGAGAGGACATATGATAAAATTGCTTTTTACTATTTGCTAAGATCATGCAAGAAAATGCCCTGTTGCAATAGATAAATTTATAAAGTATTTCTCAAAAAAAGTCGCGTATCACTTTTTTAATTCCAAATATTTAATAAAATATAAAATCTACTTTATACAACATTTCAAATCGAACATACCCGAATATAAAGTGAAGCTTTAAAATTTTGCGCATTGTCTTATGGAGCAAAATATTCTACCAAATTGATATTTCTGCATCTAGGAGAATTATTGCAATGTCGCATAATTGGGGAGAATATAAGGGTTAATCATCAAATGAGAGTTCTCATTTATATAAATATTATACCAAGCAAGTTTGTTTGTTGTTGCAAAATTGAGGGCTCGTTCTATATTCGTGGAAATACGATACTTATCACGTGTTACTAAAATGCAACTAGCATTACGCTAATTATACGAGGCGTTGCAAACCAGAAGGGCGAATTCAACAAACGATATTTCAAACAAAAATATATTATTCCAAGGTCTATTTGCTGATTCTCGTACGTAATTAAAGTTTAAGGATCACTTTACTTTCGTAATCGCCTTTTATTACAGATTTTGTTACTGATATAAAAAATTATTATATCTTTAAGTATTTTTAGTTTTAGTTTTCATGGAAAATTGTAGATGCAAAATCTTCAAACACATAAAAATATATTATTTTACTTTTAGATGTTTTCTTATAGCCGCAATATCAAAACACTAAAAAGAGCTTACAAAATGCTTTAATTAAGGAGCTATACTACTCGTAATGTAATTTTGTGTTGTTATATATCAGCAAACTTCATTTTTTATTTTTCTCGTTTTTTGCATTCGCTCGCCTATTATGTAAAATATAGGTGCAATTGGTTTCACAATTGGATCGCAAATAGCGGCGTTATAGAAACCTTTTATCATATTGGTCAATAACTTTTTTGACGATTTTTGCCCAGGTAGAGACAAGCATACCAATGCTAAGTTTATTTTTGGTTAGATTGAATTGCAGATTAAAACATACATTTTTATTTACTTAAATTTTTGGCTACACTATGTATAGAGATGTTTTTATAATATAGTATTTCCCGTTATAATAGTATTTTGTGGGGTCCTAAAACTCTCCATTGCTACAACCGTGTTAGATATCGCACATTTAGACCACAATTTTATAGCGTACGTAAAGTTTAGATTTTATAGATACTCGTTTATTTATCCTAAAACGCACACTTCCTTGTCTTACGATATTGTTTAAGCCAGCCGAGATTAACGGGCGAACAAAAATACGCTTCTTGCTGGCTTATAATTATTATTTGCGATGGCGCAAAGTTTCCTCTCGACTCTCTAAGTAACTTTGTGGAGGCAAATAATTATGATTATGTTTAGGCTAGAATTTATCTAATAATCTGACAAAATTAGTTTAATTTAAATTGGATGTCGTTTAATTGTTTTAATTGCAAACTAGTTGCATTTAAACCAAAACCTACACCCAACCCACCCATACACACACAAAAATGTTTCGATTGCATTTAATTAATTTGATTATCATGAAATTATGATTGGAAGTTTATCAATTGGAAAAACATGGAAATTAAATCGAAAAATAATGTTGCAGATAAAATGGACAATAAAAATAACTAAATTGGTTATTTTCTGTGTGTATATGCTGGGGGATAAAGCGTTTCTTGATGTTTTCCAATATTATGCCTATACAACACAAAATTATAATAAAGTCATATTTTATTGTGCGAAGACATTTTATTTGTTACTATTTTTAGATTATGAACAACTTTACTACTCTAACATACAATATATGAAGTTGGATGTCAATTCATATGTAGATAAAATTATTGATTTAACGGCTCATGTACGAGAGAAAATCTAGCAATAAACAAAAGTAGTGTAGCGCATCTACTCGTACTACCACCTACCTACCATATATGTATGTATAGCTTGTGGCTTTTGTGGTGTAAAATGAGACATTCCTGCATTTTGTGGACCATCTAACACGTGCATGCCTTCGCAAAAGTTGTCGGTCGACGACGACACGACGCGGCTAAATGATATTGATATAAATCGTCGTCGTGTGAGAGAAAATTGCATTTTGACAGTGCCTTTTACGTACACGGAATATTTAAGATACTGCTTATTTACGCGAATATATAGACGACGCCAAATTGAGTTGAGCAATATATAGAAATGTTCAATATACGCGTTAATAATATAATTCAGTTCGCTTGCCATCTTCACGAATGATTGAGGAGCGAATTATTTCAATTTTGAATGCATACATTTGAATTTATTTTAAGTTTTTCCTCTCGCAAACACTTGGAATAACCTCTAAAGTGTTGCCTTCCAACTTTTAATATAAGTTCTTTTTTATTCTTAAACAAAAATTTTGTTTGCTTTTTTTATTTGATTCTTCAAGTTAAAAGTGTCAAAGTTTAAATTTATATAGAAAAGGAAAATTTAATTATGTTTGAATTTATTTGAATAAAACTTGCTACGCTTTCGCACATACATAAATAGAACAAAGAAGTTTTGTAATTGTTTTGTCGAATTTAATACAACATTTAACTTATAATTTAACATTAAATCATGTTTTGTGTATTGCATTGCGCGCGTTGTGAATTTCATTGGAAAATGGCCAATGGTTTGCAATTTTACGCAATATTTTTCATCATAAACAATTGATTTATTAATGCACAATTAGTAACAATTAATATTATCATCGTTCTAATCCCAATTTATAGCTATCTATTATAATTGTCAATTATAGTTATTATCCATTACAGTCATCCATCAAAACAATTTTTGTTGTTGTCATTTTGTTTGAATTGATAATAAGTTATTATTGAATTATAATTAAAATAATGAAGGAAAATTGATACTAGCAGCATCGTTGTTTGAAAAAGGCGAATTAGACATTTTAATAATAAATGTCGTTGGTGGTAGCTCGTAAACATGGCTTTAAATGTAAGTTATGTAAGAGATATTAGGGATGCTTGAGTTCATGGTGATATAACCCTGCAGTAGCGCTAAAGTTCATCATACTTCATTGCTATTTTGATACGAGCAATAAATTTTAATAAATATTGCAATTAATTGAAGCGGCGATAAACTGGCGCTTGCTGCATTTGGTTTATTATTGTTATGGGATATTGGAAAAATTGCTGCTGTGGTGATTCTAGGTCAAGAACAAGAACATTTAAATTAATATCAAATAAAAAGTTCAGTAGCAAATTAATTAAGCTGCAATTAATGTTTATTTTTTCAATTAAAACTAACTATACGCCGTTGCTATCTATCTATCTATTTATATTATATACCTATACGTAAAGGATATATGTATAGTATACAAATGTAATAGATAGTATACCAATTAAATGGAAGATATAGATCTATACATACAACGTTCATACGTAATTCTTTTGTTGCCAAATCATTAAATATTAATTGAATTGTAAAATTATGTATTGAGTTTGTGTTTTGCTAAAAATTGCTATACGTTTATTTTTAAACCGCACACTATTTTAAAGGTTTCATTATCATTCAATAAAAGTGGAGCTGGCATTTTATTTGCATAGATTTATAATAATTAATTAACGCGTAATTTATTCTAATTATAATCGCGAACGTAAAACACAACACACACAACAATGTAAATGTAAATGTAAGAAACATGTTGTTATAAAATGTGTGTAATAAAACTGATGGCGCTATAAATAAATATCAAAGTTTAATAAATTATAATACATATTGAGTGATAGAATAAAATAATAGCAATTTCACATATTACTCTAACTAAGTATTATTGTATATGCATAGTACTTTTACGTTTTGTTTATCTAACTGTACTCACCTATCGTATAAATGCTACTTTTGCGCAATATAAATGGTTACTGAGAATTAACAAATAAGTGAATGTGCTTATTAAAATATCAAATACATTGTGTATGTGTGTATGTGTGTGTTTGGTGGAAAAGTGTTCAATTATTTATCGATAGTGACAGGATTTATTACTATGTATTAATTTAATCTAAATGGAAAAATGCGCTGCTTATATTTATCGAACAAGCAATATGTGTAATATAAATATTGTCATACACTATTTAGTAGGAGTACAATATATTTTTTACGTTATCGAATCGATATGTTTACAAAAAATTAAAATCAAAACACCTTTTTTCGTTTCAAAAAAAAAAACAAAAAAAAATAATCACACATATTTTACTTACTCGGTTTTTGTGTGCAACAAAGCTGCTCCTATTATTTTTAATATAAATATGACAGAGTTATTCCAACGCAAAAACAAAAGAGAATATTCATCTAAATATGAAACAATACGCGAAATATATTATACTTCTATATATATATATTTAAAAAAGGTTTAATGACTTTCTCCATTTCTATTTGAATGAAAAAAAGTAATTAATTTATTGAATCAAATACAGTTTGAAATACGACGGGTAGGTATTACATTTTTAAAAGTTTAATTAAAATAAACGGCATTTTATGCATTATGAATATAACGAGATAGAAATCGGAGCTATTAATTACATATTTTCAAATTGTCGAAATATTAATGAGAATTTAATGGCAACATATACGTAAATAAATCTAATGATTAAATCTTAATTGAGCTGCATTTTTAAATTTGATATGGACAATGGCATAAATAATTGAATAGAAAAAATGCAATGTTCTTGGGAGACGATAGCACACAGTTAGTATAGTACACGTAGACATGCATGGACGAAATGGGACGCGCCTGCTCTCCACCACAACACAGCGCGCACGACGGCAGCACTCCAGATGACGTTTTCCAGCTCTATACGCTCCGACCCGGAGAGAGAGAGTACGGCGGAGGAGGCTCGCGCGTCCGTCCTGCTGCTGCTGGAAATCCAAAACTCAAACCGCCGCATCGATAGAAGGCGGAAGAATTCGGCCGCTCTCGCATATCCTCCACTTGGTGTCGAAGTGGCTCAGTGCCGTTCGTATTCTCGCCTAGCGAAACGCGCGCGCTTTTACGTGCCAACACCATCAGCACGTGCGTGTGTCTTTCATTATTATTTATTTTTTTCGTTTTAACCCCATAATAGTATAAAAGTACCATTTTTTGTTGCTGGTTTTAAATTCATCAAAATCATTTATATTAGAAAATTAATATATAATGCATCGTTAGCGAAACTAACACGCAATCACAATGTGATCTCAAAGCGAACGAGGTAGTAACAAACCAAATAATTTTTTGATGTTGTTTTGTTTGTCTTACTCAATGCCATCACTAATATTACATATATATTTTTTTTCCATACATACTAAACTAAAATTATTTTATTATTTATCATTATATTGCGCGCATTTAATTTATTCAACTCGACTTGATTTCCATATTATAAAATGACGCGCTAGTTTAGCAGTGTTTACCTGCTGCAAAATAAAAATATTGGTGGAAATTTGTTGTTTTTAAAAAAAGTATGATGTGTCGTTGCACTACTGCCTGGCCTGCTGCTCATCATTACATAAGCGGTGGATATTATTTTATGTATTAATTATAATAATACCAAACTGTAAATGCTAACTGTATTTACTAGGTAATTACTTTTATTTAGAGAGAAAAAAACATATTGCCGAGCTGCACATAATAATAAATAATATGATTTATTAATAATTATTTTGACGACGCTTTACCTTATTTGAGTGCGTGTATCTGCGTATAAATATCTATATGTGTGTATGTGTGTGGAAATAAGGAAAAACTGGTTTCAATTACTCGTAAAAATTAGATGTTTTATTTATTATTTATTATTATTATTACATACATGCATAATACATACATAAATTGTGTTTTGGTAAGTCAAGATAATGTTTTATCTATAAAAACGAGGAAGTTATTCATATATAGATAGATATATGTGTGTTACCTACTATGATATCTTTTAAAAAAAAATTAACTATTCTCATTGCCACGAAATATGATGTGTACTATTTATTTTTATACATACATAAGTACATACATAAATAAAAAAATGTGTGCATTTAATTGCGCGTGTGTATATTATATATTAAGGAAGTATTTTATGACTGTATGCTAAAAACAATTAATTACGCTTTTTATTTGTTTTGATTGATTGGTCTGTTTTTTTTCTCATATCTGCTACTGTATTTTTTTAATAGCGATCATTAGCTAGATAATTAAATGTAGTGATTTTTTATTAATTGAATTATTCATGTTTTTGATTTTTTAAAACGTGGTATTTTGAAAAAAAATAATTTATTACGAAACTAGTTGGATGATATAATAAAATTTTATAACTGGTAATTAATTAAATTATATTTGATCGTCAGAAATGCAAATTTTTAGGTGTTTTCAAAGAGTGAGCAGCAGCGTTAAAAAGTTAATTAATTATAAAGTTTAAAAATTCATTTTTATGATACGCATAATTTTTTTAGTAAATATAATATTTTGATAGAAAATATTAATTATTCTGTTAAACACGTTAAAATTTGCATTTTTAATTAATTTTTTTTGTTTCATGGGGGAAAAACAACCTGAAAGTTTTAATCTCGATTTAGAAATGACAAACTGTTTAAACAAGATTAAGTCGACAAAAAATTATTAATTAATTAACATTTTAATATAAAAAAATCATGCAAATGCGTCAAGCACTGGCATTGTTTAATAACATTGCTTCGCAGAAAAAAACTTATTAATTGTTATTTTGTTGAATTATCATAGATTTTATGCTTTTTTAAATAAAACTTCTTTTGTAATTAGAAAGACTTTTCTTTCTTCTGAATTTTAAAAAAGTGCTGGTTTAAACAAATCTTGAAGTCACGAAATTTAATGTAAAATATTTAAAGACATTAACTTTTATTGTTCTATTTAATTTCGGAAGTTGCAAACATTTCTCGAGATTATAATTGTTTGACGAATATTCAAAGTTTTATAATTATTTTAACTTAATTTATATAAAAAATTGCTTTTAAATAAACTAAATAGAGCAAAAAATGTTAAAAATCAAATTATGACTTTAGCGCACTAAAAATAATGTCATAAAATCTATACGTGATAGTAAAAAATGCCAAGCAGATCTAAATTGAGCACATTAAAGTCTTCATTTAACCCACACGATGTTTTGATATCATCGCAGGGAAGATTTCTTTGCTGCGCGAGTAATAATGAAATTTTATATTTGATTTACAATTTTCCGCACTTTTAAATGTGTATCTAATAATGATGTTGTTGATAGTGAGTGTTTTTTCGCGCCATTAGCGGCAATTAAATTGAATGATTTCAAATTGTGCGACATGCACAATTTTATGCCATTTAATTAATTTAAAGTCAAATAAAGTTTATTCGGTAATAAGTTAGAGGTTCGTTTTTTTTCTTCATCGTAATCGCATTGCATCGCAAATGCAACTTGCTCTGGGGGTTTTATAGGCAGGACTTTAAAAGCATCATTTCTAAGTTAGGAATTTATCAACTACTTATAGTAAAATGAACTTTTTATGTGCTTCTGCGTTGATTAAGATTTTAATTTCATTTGTGTTGTAAAAATTTAATATTATTTTACTAGAGTTAAGAATTTTTCATTTTTAATATAAGACATTAACTAAAAATAGAACGCTTTTAAATTGTTTATAGTTTTTAAGAAAATTTATACTTTCGCTTTCAAAGTGTCTTCGTGATTGAATTTTTGGCATGGGAGCGCGTAACTAAATATTCCGAGTTATGAAAATATATCTATGATTTATTAGTATGTAATGTATATGATTTTATTACCCGAAATGATTGATGTAGATTTCGACAATTATTTTCATGTTATGGAGAATAATCTAGCACCAAACGAATTTGTTTTGATTATTTAAGAATTTCCGATTGCAAAAAAGCCATAAATTGTTGATGCAAATAACGACGCATAATTTATATGCCGTCCGCCAGTTTTTAATTCGCTTTTCCCATTTAATCTTTGCCAATCTTTACCCAAACAATAAAAAATTTTTGTTTGACGGATAATTTGCATCTGTAAAGCGTTTTCGTTTCGATAAAATTTGAATTTATTATTAACCATGCAATGAATTTTATATGCGAAGCATAAATAACCGACGAGTACGATGGTATTAATTGATGTTTGTTTTATTTTGTATACTTGACAATCAATACATTGTAATAAACAAATATTAATGGATACAGAGAGTGTAGAGTATTGAACGCCGAGTCGCGCACATTATTGTAAATGTTGATTGATCATTTAGCTTTGAATGCATAAAATTAAGTTAGAGTGAGGTGTATTATAGGTATGATAATTACCTAACATGTTTATCGCCATCGCCGCCTTTACCTCATTTGTATTGGAAATTATTATTAATAACTGCATATGTGTTTCTACTTTCATTGCATTTCATTTCGTTTGTAATTGAACAATTTAAAAAAATGTGCTACTGCATTGATTTAAGATTTATCGTAAATCATACATTTTTATTGCCTGTCTAGATATTACTTTTATATAGAAAATCAAAGTTTTATGATAAAATAAATTTATTTTTATATGTTTGTATGTTTGAAAACTTGACGACAACACTCTATGACTAGGAGAGACTACTTGTAATAATAATTTGCAACATAATTTTAATTTCCTCTAGTTTATTAAAAAAATTAAACATTAATTACCTTTTTATTTACATACATATACATCATCATACTACGTAATATCAAAAATTTTGGTGTGAAAGCACTATATGTACAATACTAATTTTTTTAACAAATTTCTTTACTATTAAAGCATAACCAATGCGACACAATTTTTTTTAACATTTAATAACAATTCTGTTCCATAATCCGATTTATTTAGTTTTACGCATTTTATTCTTGGTATATACAATAATCTAAATAACACTCTATGACTAGGAGACTAGTTGTAATAATTTGCAACATAATTTTAATTTCCTCTAGTTTATTATTTATTAAAATAAAAAATCATTAAACGAATAAACATTAAATACCTTTTTATTTACTTAATACTACGCAATATGTATAAAATGTTGGTGTCAAAGCACTATACTATTTTATTTAACAAATTACTTTACTATTAAAGTATATCCAATGCGATAGAAAGTTTTTTTAAACATTTAATAATAATTTTGTTCAATAATATAAATAACACTCTATGACTAGGAGGTTAGTTTAGTAATAATTTGCAACATAATTTCAATTTCCTCTAATTTATTAAAAAAATCATTAAACGCCTAAACATTAATTACCTTTTTATTTACATACAAACGTAATATCAAAAAATCAAAATCGTATTCAATAAAATTTGCGTCACGCTCGTGTCATAATCGCTATTTTTTTCCAGCCATAAAATTAATCATCAACGGATTAAAATATACATATTAATTTACAGATCTTTACAACTGTTTATTAGCTGATTAGTCCTAACCGCAATATGGTATTACTTATACACGTATTCATTATTCAATTTTTTTTAGAAAATTATCTTTAGCATATTATTTTTCAAGCGGAGGAGAACTTTTGATTGTCGATTGATTTGCAA
>JARJDW010017294.1:0-14802 GCA_030264715.1 Adinopsis sp. GC000173 | reverse complement strand
TTCAACAATCTATTTGTCGTTAAGTGAATAAGTGCGCTAATCATTTTATTTATTTATTTATTTATTTTCTTCATCGCGTTGATCGGAGAAGAGTAGAGAAAAAAGAGCTATATATATAGGGAAAAGACGATGAATCTCGTATTCTACATAGCGAGCCAATAACCAGGACATCTGTCTGGTTGATAAAAAAATCTCATAAAGCCTCCCAAACATAGTAGAAGCTAAGACGTGTATAAAACACGAAGGCTGCCGGGATATATATATTGGGTGCTGGAACGTGAGCGAAGTTCCAATCTGCTATTACTTCTGTTTCCTACGTCTCTCAAATATTAAATATCCCTTATACTTGTTCCTATTCAATCAGCATGCACCTCAGATTACCACCACTTCCATTTGTAAATAAATTCGCGTTCTCTACATTTCCCTTCACAAAGTTAATTTAAAATCAAATTTTCTTTTGTCGTTTCTGCGTTCTTGCCTCCTTGTCGCCGGCTTGTTCGAATGAATGAATTTATTATTATATTTTTTCTTCTTCGGCTTGGCGCTCCTCGTTTCTCCAACTCCTACTCGGCGGCCGCGCGTCCAAAGATTTATCAGAACAATCAATCGACTAGTAAACATCCCTCCGGTGACAGTAACGATCGCCATAACCGTACCCCGGAATTCCAACCGCTAATATTTTTATGGTCGATCAGAGAGATACCCCCGGCCAGCCGATGGGTCAGTTCCACTACTACTGCTACTACTATTCGGGAGCTAATCGCTTCCGGGTATACATCTCCCAGAAACCCTGAATCGCATAACTCTGGCTGCTTCGTTCCGGAACTGGACCGGATTACCGGAAGCCACGTGTTTTATTAATATGGGGGCATTTAAAGAGATTTATTATTCTAGATAGTTGAGCGAGTTGACCGCTATTACATTCTGAATTATATATCCTTTTCCAACAATTGATGATACATGAAATATTCAAATATATATTTTTGGATAAAAATTACTCGCCAAGTTATTTTTTTCTCTTCTTTCTTTTTATGCTGCTTCTATGTGTGTGTGTGTGTGTGTGTGTGTATGTCTATGTGTGCGCGGCTGTGTTTAATGATGGATTCTGTCCGAACGTAAAGCCCTTGCATAATTTATTAGCTCTGTATTGATGTCAACTCGTAATTGATGTGATTCTAGAAAATTAATTTCAGTAGTAGTAGGTATGCGCCCATGTTGTAAATAATAATAATAATAATGATAAAAAAAAACGATGAATTAATAACGCGCGCGCTTTTGAACGATATATATGTGAAGAAATGTACCATTCGGAATTTTAATGGAGATACATGTTGGTAATGAATGGATGCACATTTATTTGTGTAAAATGATTTAGAAACAAACAATACGCGTTAATCATCGCGCAAGTTAATTAACATTTTTCATTGATTTAGTTAAACGTGGAATTCTCTCCTCCTGATGCCTGCATATACGATGATTTTTTTATGACTTATTGCATAAAATAGTGATGAGAGGAGATAGACGAATGGTGATGAAGAACGAGAAGAAGAAGTGAAAACTAGCAAGTCATCAAATGATCATCACAATCATTATAACGACTTATAACTCAAACCTCAGTCATGCAATTATATATCTGTGTACAACTGACCAGTCCGTTACTAATCGACGTACGACTGTCGACCAATTCAATATCGCAATGGCCGTCACACACACAAACACATCTACATTTAAAACTTCACACCGAAAATTAAACGCTAGTGGCTTAATAATGATTGATCGTTACGAACTAACGACTTTTCTGTATAATGACCAGGTTTCTGGTTGATTTTTGAGTGTATATATGTCATCCCTAGCATTATCTTGTTACGCGATGACCATACTTACCTGTTTATTTTTACACCGAATCTCTAATCACTATCATTACCCGCGCGCATCGACATTCCAAAATAGTTTTTCGCTTTGTGTGTGTGTGATGATCGAAACGAAATGAACGAGACGTTTTGACGTCGAAGCGATGCGTTTTTTCCACACCGATTTATTCGCTTTCTCGTTGACATATCACGATTTGTTGCACATTATTATTATTATTATTATTATTGTATATAGATATATGTTACATGCCAATTTGCTTCAATATATGCCACGATGCGCACATTACTGTCAAACGTTACAAAATATCTTTCACTCTGTGCATTGATCTTTAAAGTCTTCATCAATAAAAATTTTTGCGCTGAAAAGGAGAGAAACTTGTTGTTGCACTGCATAATTCATTTTTTTTTTTTTTTGGTTGCATTTATTGTTTCGTATGGAATATTTCAACATATTTATCAGCAAAATTATTGCATGCTAGTTAATAATTTATTTCTAAATGTTAATAACCGACGTTTTTTTATACATGTAATGATATTGCAATATTTAATTTGTATAAAATTTATCTCATTTTACCGCTAAATTATTATAATTTATCATTTTTTTAAATTAAAAATTATTTTAAATAATAATGAATCGCATGAATGTATAATTAAAACCAAAGTTGATCTATTCATTAGCATACAATCGTCACACAACAACAAGAAAGTTTTTCCTTCTCATTATTTTTATTTTCACGCCAGTTTTGAAGCATTATTCTGCTGGTGCGGTGTAAAATGGGCACATTGTTCGATTTAATTTCTGCAGGATGGAAAAAATCACACAGCCACTGTTTATTTATTACTTATTTAGTTTTAGAATTTTCGTATGCGCATGTTGTTATCTTTCTTGCGGTTATAATCAATTTTATTCCGTCATTTGTTAATTCTCCCATTAGTGAGGTTGGTAATGTTGTATTCCTAAAAGTTCCAGGCATTTGCATAAAAAAACTAGGTTGGCAATGCTTTATTCTTAAATGTTCTTGAGATTTTCACCAAAAAACAAGATTGGCAATACTGTACTCAATTGTCTTTACTAACCTATTTCAAATGACACTAAATATCCCATTCAAATTTTAAGTCTTCATTAAATATAATGAAGATTTAAATCTTAATGAAGCAATATTTATTTATACAATAATTGTATTACTTATTTAGTTTTCGAATTTTGCTATGCGAATTTCGCCATTTTTCTTCTTGCACGCTTAATGTATTTATTTAAATTTATCTTAAGATGTTTTTTGGGGTGTGTATGTGTATGTGTAAGAGGGTGATCATTCTTCAAGCTGGACGTATCATTAGTTACACCAAAGTGGCTGGTAAAGAAGCTGCCCTCGACCGATGTCATTCTCTACTTTATACCATCATGATTGATACTTTTTCTTAAGATTCTATACGTATTAATAAAAAACAGAAATTAAATATTAGCTAAAAAATATAATTATTATTTTCGGGAAATAATAGCATTTATATGACAATGGGTTGGTACAAACTTTCACCTACATACATACAAGCACCATAGTATATTCGATTGGGATAAGATGGCAACCACTTATTTTAGGTAAAAAAAGTGTATTATTGTGTGTGTGTGTGTGTGTTGTATGTGAAACCGTGAGAATGTTATTTGGGGCATTTTTAAAAAGTTCAAGTTTATTTTTTCTCTCTTCTCCCTGGAAAGGAAGAGGCATTGCATTGGGAATTATTCGAGTGGAGATGAGTACAAATATTTTCCTTTTTTTTAAAAGTGTTCTATGCTATCTTTACTTAATCTCAATTGTAAATTTATCTTAGAAACGCATCTGCTTAATTATGAAAGTAAATGCTTGCGTTTTGTTTAATTATGCAGATAAGAAACCCTTTTTTTTCAAAAGCGATGAAAGCAATGCGAACTAATAGAGCTACAAAGTGATGTTTTTTAATTGAGATATACTACGATACGTAGATACGTTAGTTAAATTTTTTTCACTCCACACTAAGTGATCGATAATTTTGAGGCAAACCAAAACAAATCGCATTTTGTATGGTTATGAATAAGCAGTGTGTGTGTGTGTGTAGTAAAATGAAAAAGCGTCGTGTTTTATTAAAAGGGTTGGCGACAATTATTTTGTGACCATGACGACGACGCCAATGCGTACAGATTAATTAACCCTTTTCTCGGTCACCCTTTCAAATACACATACACATTGCATACACACAAATTTTATTTTATATAAAATGAATGAATTTATAGATTTTATATATAGTAGTATAACGCACATATCATTGTCGAAACAGAAACTTTTCAGCGCGTTCTTTTACATCCTACATTGAACCCTCTTCAACTTTTGCGTGTGAGTGTATCCCTATTGTTCTAAGCACTGATTGGTCCGTACGTTTAACTTGCGAGGGGTTGATGGACCTGCCTACAATATCTACACTCCGATCACGCGCTTTTCTCAACTTTTTTTTGTCGACAAACTTTTTTCAGAGAGAAAAAAAAAGAAAAACTTTTAATTTCGTTCGGTGTGCGCGCTACAATTTTCGGATTGTTGATGAGTTGACAGGTTAAATGTTACGTTTTTTTTACGATTTTAGCGCGTTATAAAAACATAATTATGCTTAAGCTGGATATAATGTAATGTTGAAGGAAGGAAGGAGTTGGATGGAAAAAGTATGTGTGTGTGTGTAATAAAAGAAAAGAGTAAAATCAATCAGTAAAATCTGCAATTCGCGACTAATGCCATTGGCCGCGTGAACCCAGGCCTGTCTAATGCTTCTCTACTACGTTGCAGAACGTTCGAAACAAGCACCCGCCCCGGCCTAATCCCTCTTATCCCGAAAGTAATTTTGAGTCTTTTGAAATGGTCCCCCAGCTTTCAGCAAAATCCGCCGCGGAGTCGTATCTCGCGCTGGCAGGAGCTCCCTTCTAATTCTCTTTCCACTATTCCTTATCGAATGCAACTATACAACCACCTCATACACCAGAAAAATCATTTTTGCTAAATGTTTTCGAGAGAATGAAGAGAAAAAATGTACCTACTCATAGCATGTGTGTACTATACGTTTTATTTTAAAGTGTATTGAATGGTGGCGGCGTTGGTGGCAAAGAGATGTATGGAAAGGTGGCTGTGTGTATGTTGGCTGTTGGGAAAATGGTTGTTGTTGTAAAATGATTTTTTGCGCGCTGATGTTGAAGAAGGCTTTCGTTCACGAAAATGTCACTTGCCTACAAAGACGAAGTGGTTTTGCAATCAGAAACGATCCCGAAGTGGCTGAGTTGAGAACGAATTCGGACGTCAGACGCACTCACTAAAAGCTATTTATATAAACCACATACTGTGACCCCTTCAAATTACTTACCATTAAACTGTAAAGAGAAAATAAAACGTAAAACTAACCCTTGACAAATTCCACCATTTTATATAATAATTCACTTATAAATCGCTTCATTTAAAATTCGGATAAATTTTTAAATTTATTTGTTTTTTCTTTCTTCATTCGTCATTCGTCATTCGATTGAGATTTCAAACGAATGCGCGGCGAAATTATTTGTTTTTTGCATAAAATTAAGGGTGTGGAATTGTAGTCAAGAGGGTTGGCTGCTTGCACATTAAAATACGACTTTTAAAGCCCTTTTAATTGAATAGTGTAAATTGAATTGAAAATCAGACTGTGACTGAGTGATGAGATTCGACAGTGCTGACCTCAAATCCATGCTTAAATAATATTTGGGGTGCGCGCCACCCCATCCATTGCTCTAAGCCATCCCAACACATACACACATACACATACTCAACACTGACTGGGGTATATACTCGAACGCTGTTTACAATCGCATTGAATATTTATAACTTCGCCAGTTGATGAGCGTAGCAATATGCTTCACATTTAACCAGAATGATCACCAGGGAATGCTTTCTCGAATAGCCCTTACACATTTACACACACACACACATATATATATTGATTGAATTTAAACTAATATTTGAAATGGTTAATCTTCCGAATAATTTCTAATGCAAATTTGTACAAATATTTCACTCGCCGCGCACTCACTCGCATTCTCTCTGTCTTTCACTCGCATATTCTGACTAACTAACTATATACATGCACGACGTGTATGTTTGTTTTCTGCAACATTTGCTTTATGTGGCATTTCTGCCCCAAAGGCAAGAAATGCGTTCATAGAATTTTTGATTGCGTCCTGTCAATATACAATCTTTTAATGCTAAAAAAATATTTCATGTATAATATCCATAGAGTATACTTTATTTAAAGCTCGATATAGAGAACTAACTATAAAGATATAACAAATTTTTTAAAACATTGTTATTTATTTGTTACACATTTTTTAAACATTTTATTTGAGAAGAACTTTAGAATTTCTTTACAATTTTCTCTGATTTTTCAATTATCTTTGGCAATGTTTTTACTAGCTTAGTC
The DNA here is from genome assembly GCA_030264715.1 of Adinopsis sp. GC000173. NCBI lineage: Eukaryota > Metazoa > Arthropoda > Insecta > Coleoptera > Staphylinidae > Adinopsis > Adinopsis sp. GC000173. The sequence goes on along the minus strand of JARJDW010017294.1, from coordinate 8,473 downwards.
ATTCGCCCTCACAAAATAATGCAAATCTTAGTTCGTTTTCTTTTTTGAACAAAAAGATTAACTTTTTTTCATAGAAAATACCAAAAATCATAGAAATTGGTCACTAAAATTTACTGCAAAAATATTTGTGAGCGACACTTGTAGCATTAATCCATGAATAAAATGCACTGTACTTTTATTTATTTATTACAATTGTTGCCTTGTTATATAAGTGGAGATTATGCGAACGTTGTTGCAACTGCATTAAAATTTATGTTGATTTAATTTATGTGATAAAGAAAAACAGTAAATTATTAAACCACAACGTGCGGAATTTCATAAATTCATGATTAATTGAGCAAACCACCATAAAAAGCAGTCATTTTGTAAAAATTATTATTGTAATGTAATGAAAATTGTAAAATGGTGCGTAAAGATGTATTTATATTGTAGTGTAGAAAATGTACAATATAAGAAAGCAAAATATTATATATAGAGTAGCATATAAATAAGAAATTGCCACGCCAATTATTACTTATCAATAAAAAGATTGCGTAATTAGTTATGATGTGTGATGTGTATGTATGTGTTTTTCAGCATAACAATATGAATTAAATTAATATCGATCAAGTTTCTTGAAATCAATCATATAAATCTAAGTAAATTGTAAAGTAATTGTTAAAGATTTGTCAATGCAGTGGATAAAGATCGCGGGATGTAATTATTAGCACTCTTAAATTAATCACGACTAAAAATTAGAAGTATAGACATACTAATTAAAGAATTTTTGTGCTTCTTCATTATTTTTAATTCAGAAAATGAAGAATGGAGAAGAAATAAACCTAGCGTCTTATTTTCACCCTTCATTTGCTGAAATAGACATACCTCTGAAGTAAAAAATCAATGATATAAATCATAATTTGAAAATTTGTCAATGCAGTGGATAAATTGTGGCGAAATGAATCAAAATAATAGTGTAAATAATAAGTTGGCGATCAGATAATTCGGGAAACGAGAGAGCGGGAAGTAATTATTAGCACTCTTCCGGCACCTCAATAAATCACAGATGTAGGAGATAACCTCGATTAGGAACGCGCGAATTCCGGATTTTATATATATATATATTATTTAATCGTGCACAATTTCATATTATATTATTAAATAATAATATTGATGATGACAAATTTGTGAATGAAATTGCACGTAACGAAAACGTGTGGCGGCGCATCAGCGAAAAAAGAGCGAGATGGGGAGAAAGAAATGATGAGTATAAACATTCGCTTATCAATATATTATTTAATACCGATGAAAACGTAAATGAATCGTAAAATTACCGTTTAGCTGAAAAGCACAGTGCGCGCGAGGTGGAGAGACGAGAAGAATCTAGCGGAACGCGTAAATAATATAAAAGTCACGACAGTGGCACCATTATTATCGGAAACTGCTTTGCATAAAGATTCACGCGGGATAGCAACCAATAAAATAGAGCGCGCGCGCGCGCGTACAAAATTATTATGCCTGAAACGAAAATTGGGTACTTTGAAATTCAGTTTATTTTCAGAGCGCGCACTGAAATTAGTATTGATTTATAAAGCCTGTTTTTTTGTGTTACATTTTTTTCTCTTCTCGCTATATACAGCGGCGTTTATATGCAACCAGTTGATATTTCATTTCGGCTAAATATAACATTAACTAATTTTTCATGAAAATATTTTTAAAAATTACAATTTTAATTTGTTCGTTTACTGTTTGCGATTTGTTCAATGAAATAAGAGAATTTTTGCTTTTTTATGGAAAAAATCTATTAAGTATTTTCCAATTTGTACGATGACCTTTTGTCATCTTTCTGATGATGGTTCTAATTTCATCCTCATTAAGCTCAACCGATCGACTAACATCATCTTTAAGAGAAATATATTCAGAACGGAATTTTTCAACTCAATTTCGGCACTTTAAGGGCTTCATCACCATACACGTTACGTAACTTTTTGGAGGCTTGCACTGCGTTTTTTCCTTTACAGAAATCATAAAGCAAAATATGGCGAAAATGTTCGTTTTTCACTTCATATTAATATTCAGGTAAAAAGAAACATAGTTTAGGATAACAGCTAACATAGATAAGAAGAAGAAGATCATAGCAATTACTTAGTTGCCAACATTGATATGTGAAAATTAAAATGTTTATTATTGCCATCGTTTAGTGCATTCACTTCTGACTAAATTAAATTAAATGCAAATTAACGATATTTTAAGTAATGCTTTGTTGTTGTCTTGCAGCTCTTACTCATCATCATCATCATTGCGAAATTCAGTTTATTTACAACGCGCAGTAAAATTAGTATTGATTTATAAAGCCTTTTGTGTATCTCGTTCATTTTTTTTATCATCATCCATCTGCAACCAGTTGATTTCATTCTTTTTTATTATTATTATTATTAGTATTGAAGCCCTCCTCCTCCGCACCGTCTCTTTTTACCCCATTTTGCAACATATTCTTTTTAATAATAATCACATAACAATCTTTTCCTGTGGAATGTTGGATTCATTTCGAGCTCCATAAATCAGAGGAATGCTTTTAATATATATAAAAAATACTATATGTGTATGTGTGTGAGGAGAGATTTGTCTCCCGGAAAAACAGCAACGCAAATATTTTTATGTCGTGCACTTTGTCTAAAGGGATGTGTTGATATTTTTCATTTTTTTTCTCTCGCTACGTGGATGTGTAGGGGTGACTTTCACATAAAGCGAATCTAAATTTCATATCTTTTGCAGCTAGTTATGGGCTTTCCACACACACATACATTATTAAAAAAAAACCAAACCCACCGACAAAGTTGCAACGACTTATCTCAAATTGATTCGATTCAATCAACGCGCTTACATGCCATTGTCATTCCACAATACTCACACAGAATTCCATCATGATCAAAACATCTATATGTACACAATTTATAAATAAAAATTTTTGAGTCAAGGAGCCATTTCCTCTTTACGATTTATTATGTTTTAATTGCTAGTGATACAATGCCAGATTAACAAAAGGACAAAACGAATTAAAAATCTCTTTTATTTATTTCTCTCTCTTTTTTTATTATTATCATTATATATATATATTATTTATTTTTTTGGGATGTGTGTATCGTTGATTAACGATGTCAGATGCATAGAAAGTGCCCTCGTAAATCGTATAAATGCTATATATATATGTGTGTGCGAGTGTACGAATCCCGCATTGCTTGTTTTTCTCACAAAAAACACAATCCGGGTGTACACAATTTAATAAATAGCCCATGATTCTCGTTTTATTTTATTTCTAGATTTTTTTTTTAATAAAAACGAATTATTTTCGGCTGAAACGTTTGAAAATTAAGTGGAAAAATAAGAAAAATGTTGTATTAAGCGCGTGATTATAAAAGTAGAAAAAATGTATGCAGTTATAAATACGGAGCCATAAATACGGAACACAGACATGCCTGCGCTTATATTAGATAGATTTTAATAGTCTTGGATTCTGTTATTGTGCTGCTCGGAACGTCGTTAAAATTATTATATTATATTGAAATGTGCGCGCATGTAACAACACGACAGAGCGAAAAAAAAACAACTTTCGTTTTATATTTTTTTTCGTTGAAATGAGAGGAGAAAAAGAGACATGGGTGTATATGTAAGTACTTACATGTGTATGTGTTGTTTAATTCCTGATGCTTGTTCCGCATCGATCCTACTATGCTGCTTACAACATCTAAAGTCGTCATCAGCTAATGGTGCATATATCTAAGCTTTCGGAATGATTGCACATCATGAATTTTGTTGTGATGTACATACTTCTCGACTACAACACATGTGTTTCTTTAAAATCTATTACGAAAATGAAAGAGGTCTTCTGTGTATATAGGTAGTACTGACGAAATTTTCTTAATATTAAAGTTTCTATATAAAGAAATAAAAAACAATTTTAAATTTAGTGCAACGTATGCAGCTTCCATGCGCTTTTATGCCAATTATGATTATTAGAAAATCAAAGCCTCATCTTTGTCGTAACACTTGTTTTGTGCTCCGACTGTTCGCAGTATTGTCTCAATACATGTTGGTTGATTTATAAAAGTATATTTAAACAAATTCAGAGACTAATTAAATGTAATTAAACGTCCTCTCAATTCTTAGAGTTGATGTGTACTGTTCTACCAACGGCCAAACAACACGTTGCTAAGATACTAACATGCAAAGCCTACTGATCTGTTTTCACAGTACAAAGCCTACTTAAACAAACTTCTTGAGATTTATTTAATTGCACCCTAATTTTCTATGTAAAAAACATTAATGATTGTAAATCAGGAATTTGTTGTGATGTACTCGACTACAACACATGTATTTTTTTTAAATCTATTACAAAAATGAAAGAGGTTGATGTATAGAAGAAATTTTCTTAATATTTTTACGAAAATAAAAAAACAATTTTAAATTTAATGCAACATATACAGCTTCGGTGCGCTTTTATACGTATTATTATTGTGATTATTAGAAAATCAAAGCCTCATCTTGAGATTTATTTAGTTGCACCCCAATTTTCTATACTATGTAGAAAGCATTAATGAATCTCTAATCCCTCTTCGGAGACCTCAAATATGGGTGCTTGATGATCTAAATTATGCAATTTTCAATATTGGCCACCCACTTGGGCACGTGTCCTCCCCTGCACGTGTGTTTGACTCATTGCGAACCACAAATTCACTTTGCCTGCCGCTGCCTACAACTAAGGGTGGTTGTATTTTAACGCCGCTCTTCTTCTTCATCATCGCAGAATCATCATCACTATCAGTCGTTTTCTCTCATCGTATTATTTCAAATATTTTCCGATATTTTAATTCGCGCTCTATCCATACATAATTTAGAGTTAATCAAAATATACTTGGGATGGTAGTAATGCTTGAAACAAACATACAAAGCTGACAAATCCATAAGAATCGGTCCATATATAGCGCGCCGCTTGTAAATCCGTTGAGCAAACGCGGTGTAATCTTCCCAGATCCCCCCAGTCCGACCTTATCATCTCGATCTCCCCATATGCATGCGTATGTCTCATTCATTGTCCACATGTCACATCTAGTTCGTTTTTTTTTTTTAAATTGAAAATTGAAAATTATACTTGTGATGACGCGCGCGATAATGATGATGATCAGCGTGATGATGATGATGATGGTGCGCTAAAGTAAGTTGGCGAAAAATTTTTGGTGAAATGATAGATAGATATAAAGAAACGGAAAGGTATTGTAGCAATAATAGTGTGAGTAAGTGCAAAATCTCAATAAGGCTTCAGTGGAAGAAAATAACCCACATTAGTGAAGGAGAGTTATAACAAACAGCGCTACTCAACGCACGGTTGAAATGCTCGAATAAAGTTGACTTGCAAGTCACATAGCGCGGCGGCCGTTTCCATAGCGACACGTTGCCAGGCGACCAAAACAGCCGAGTCTCGAGTAATAATCCTGCAAAAGCCTGGAGTTTCAGAGAAATTAGTTGATGACTTGGCCTGAAAGAAAGGAACCAAGTTGCAAATGAGTTGCTGATTCATTATCGCCCTTGAATACTCTCTCACTCTCCTTCTCGCGTATATACTTACGTATATATACTATATATATATACTCTTTGCATTTCGCACTTTCGTTGTTGCCCGAGTTATGAGTTTGCCCGTTATGACAGCCCAATTTATAATCTTATTTACTCTTTCATTCAACTCTTAACAAATCCTCAATTGCCTTGCTTTATTCATCATCTGTACGCACGCACACATACCACAATTACCACGCACTTTTCAATTTTTAAAATAAAAAAGTCTATTCTAAATGTATTTTATATAAGAAAATTAATTTTCCAAGAAGCAGAAAATCTGCCGCAACACATAAATTGCCAATTAGAAAATCAGCCTGCGAGCAGGCAAAAATCGCACACGCAATTTCTCTAGCGGGCGGCCTTTACATCATAAAATTTCGGAGAGATAAAATTTTTCTGAGCGTAAATTATTAATACAAATCGATACGTGTCTGTGTGTATGTGCGGAGATGCACACGCACTCTCGCACACCACTATATATATCTATGCGGAGTGTATATTTTGATGTAGGAATATCCCAACCAACATCCAACATCCAACAGCCGCAGTAGCAGCGGCAGCAGCATAAGTCATCATCATCTGACAGGCATATCGACATCCCCCACAATCCCCTCTTCCACTCGGATGCGCGTCCCCATCACACATGACATCACATCCGGAAGTCAGCGTATGTATATGCATGAGTGCTGCATTGCCACTGTTACAGTCGATCGGACTCCCGCATATTCACGCCGGAAGTCCGTCTAATGCATCCGTTGCCCGTCAAGAAGTTACCCAATGCAACTCATCATAAAAATCTTGGAATTGTTGTTTCGTAGTTGTTGTTGTGCTGTTTGTTTTTATAGATTTTTTAAGAAACTAGTGGGAAAAAAGCGAAAGTTGCTCCGATCATTATTTATGCCAAGTTTTTTTTCCAATGCCTATTTTTTCGGTGAAAAAGCGCCTACACATAAGGAAGTATCAAATCAATCCCCATGCGCAATAAAAAAAACAGAAACGTTTGCATGAGACGACGACGACAGTATAGTAGCGACCAGTGGTCGTGTAATTCCACTTCCGGATGTCGTAATGTGCGCCATTACGTCGATTGGTCGTCCTCTCCATCATCAGTTCCTCTTCCTTTCATTCCCAAAAACGTCCACCGAAAGCGAAGAAAAAAGCGACCGAAATCTTTTATTCGATATTTATTGGTGTAATTACTCTAAACAAAAACCAACTCGACTATATATATTAATCTAGCATAAAGTACGTTTCAAGCCAGATGGTATAGTTCTAATCGTCAAAATTGCAGAGCGCAATTTTTCCCAAAAAGCAAATCTTTGTCTCCCCCTCGTACTCGCTCACTCACTTACTTACACTACATGTGTATGATTGCCATGTTTTTTATGCGCGTGCCTTATCTCTCACCGTCTTAATTAAAGCCTTTGTACGTCTCCGGACTGTCATTACTTGATTCCGGGTCCGGCCTTCACTCTCTCCTTCACTCCACTACTCACTGAGATTACTTGCCGCTGATTTCATGTTGAATCATTCGTCATATTATCAGGCGGCTTTGGTTATTCCAACGAGGCAACGCTCGAATTGCTCGGGCTGGCTGGCTGGCTGACTGCGCGTTGCATAATCATTGCGTAGAAATTATCAGAATTTTTTTCTCATTAGGGAATATACCATGTATCTAGATGAAATTAACGCAACTATCATAATGAAAGAATTTAATAGAAAAATGCGCTGTCGGCTACTTTTTGAATAAACTACTACAATTGAATTTTAGATTAATTTTTGGGATCAATCACTTTTTCCTCATTGTCATGATCATCTTGCATTTTAGAAAACTGAAAATGTGCTTGAAATTCATTTCAGACCAAGCAGTGGATGATTCTAAAACTTCAACATATAATTGGAAAGGAAAAACAACGAAAATCCAAAATTTTAGAATTTTAGAGGTACACTCTAGTTTTTCGGTTGATATCTCCAAATATTTAGCTGGTTTCTATCACTTTGTCTAAAAATATGATTAAAATTTAAGGGAAACACTAAAAATATGTGATCGTACTATAACTGGAAAAGAAAAACAACGAAAAGCAACAATTTTAGGATATTAGAGGTACGCCCAGGTTTTTCGGTTGATTTTTCCAAATATTTAGCTGGTTTCTATCACTTTGTCTGAAAATATGATCAAAATTTAAGCGTAACACTAAAGATATGTGACCGTACTATATATAGGAAAAGAAAAACAACGAAAATTCATAACTTTAGAATTTTAGAGGTACACTCTAATTTTTTGGTTGATATCTCCAAATATTTAGCAAGTTTCTACCACTTTGTGTGAAAAAATGATCAAAATTTAAGCGTAACACTAAAAATATGTGATCGTAGTATGATTGGAAAGGAAAAACAACGAAAATCAACAATTTTAGGATATTAGAGGTACACTCAGGTTTTTCGGTTAATCTTTCCAAATATTTAACTGGTTTTATCACTTTGTTTAACAATAAGATTGAGATTTAAGGGAAACATTAAAAATATGTGCTCGTACTATAACTGGAAAGGAAAAACAACGAAAATTCACAATTTTAGGATTTTAGAAGTACATTCTGGTTTTTCGGTTGATTTCTCCAAATATTTAGTTAGTTTCTATCACTTGGTCTGAAAATATGATCAATATTTAAACAAAACACTAAAAATATGTGATCGTACAATAATTGAAAATGAAAAACAACGAAAATCGTCAATTCCAAAATTTTTGATCAATTATACCCATAGTGAAATCGATCTGGGGACCCACTATATGTATTTATTTTAATAAATTAATAATGTTTGGGAACTGCTGCATGATATACAATTCACGCTTTAATATGCATTAGCCATGTCGAATGGAGCA
>JARJDW010017291.1:0-14239 GCA_030264715.1 Adinopsis sp. GC000173 | reverse complement strand
AAACTTCAATAAAGCGCATTTTCTCGAATTAATCTCTTTTAGAGCAATTGAATGACATTAAAAAATGAATTAATATTCATCATGTTATACATACAACGCGTATAATTACTTTAGCAATGTTTACTTGTTGAAATGAGATTCATATTTTTTTTTAAACTGTGTACATCTAAAATATGTAAATTTGCTTTGGCAAACACACAGAATGTGCGCGCGCGATGTTGGCGGTGGTGGCGGTTGATGAAAAAATTACAATAAAGCGAAATTATTTTTATTTCCAGTGTGCGTACGTATATATTCCTACGTATGGAAAAATATAATTGTTGAATGTATTTATTTAAATGTATGCGAAATGTTTTAGTTACGAAAAATAAAAGTGAGAGAGAGATTGTTAATTATCGCTTTGTTTATTCATCATAATATTGATTTATGATGGAATTTTTAATTGCGCAAAAAGATGTTAAAGACCAACGGATATTTGCATATTTTTATGCAAATTTCATTTAATTGCTGCAAAAATATGTTGATGAAACATGTTAAAATTTTTGTATTGCAATATTTAACACAAAGCGCTTTTCTAATTTTAAACGTATAAATAACTCCGATATAATTTCATTATTAGCACGAAATAAACAGCAAACAACGCTGCATTTTCACGGAATATTAGTTTTACTTTCTGCGAAACAAGATAATTAAAACATTTTCATGTAGGTAGTAGGTATAATATACCTATATAGCTTTCCGAGAATGAATCGCAACAAAACATCCGCGCGCACGTTGAACAACATCGATGGCTAATTAAGTTATGTCGTTTGATTTTCTCGAATTAACATCGGGTAAAAGTTGGAAATGCGACGTTGGTAATGTGATTACTCACACACAACTTTCCAGACGCTACAGTTGCGGCGTTTTGGCCATAGAAAAAAATCGGTTTTATTAACTTGTCATCCGTCGAATAAAAGTGTTTAATGTGAAATTTTAGCGCAAAAAAAATTAATGGAAACGACATAGGTAGTCGCATTGAAAAGTTAAATAATTTTAGTTTTGTAATTTGTTTTATATTTTCCATGAAATACAACAATTTTAAATTAGATTCAGGACTTTATCATTATTATTTCCGATAACTTTTTAATTATTGGCGTTTCATTTATAATAATTTCCTGGCAATATAGCAAAAAACAAAGAAAGAAACGTAAGGTTTCTTACATTATCTAGTTTATAGAATGAGGTTCTTAAAATTGTCTCTCAAAATATTTAATTTGAAGAAAATGATCGTTTATTGTATTTTTGTGTTTTAATTGCGACTTCCTTGTTGAAAATATTATTTCCAATAACTTTTTAATTACATTGACGTCTCATTTATTATATTTTCCTAAACGAGTCACAAAAAAAACTAAGACAAAAATGCATTTTCTCAAATTATCTAGTTTATAGCACAATTATCTTGAAATTTTCACTCAAAGGGTTGAAATTTGGAAAAACAAAGATGTTTTATTGAATTTTTGTGTTTTTATTGCGATTTCTCTGTCGAAAATATTTATCATTATTATTTCAGATAACTTTTGTTGATTGACGTCTCATTTATTATATTTTCCTGAAAAAATCATAAAAAAAGAAAAAAATGCGTTTCTTCAAATTATCTAGTATCTAGAACAATTTTATTGACAATGGGATTTTCTCTGAAAATATTGAAATTTGAAGAAAATGATCTTTTATTATATTTCTGTGTTTATTGCGATTTCTTGGAATTTTTGTTAAAAATTGTTAGCATTATTATTTGCGATAAATTATTAATCTTTCATTGGTTACATTTTACTGAAAGAATCGCAGAAAACAAAGAAAAAATACATGTTTTCTCAAATTATCCAGTTTATAGAATGATTTTCTTGAAACATTTCTCTCAAAATATTGACATTTGAAGAATGTAATCTTTTATTGTATTTTCTTATGGTTTTATTGCGATTTGCTTGAATTATATGTATTTATTGCAATTTTCTTAGAGTTTTTGTTAAAAATATTATAATACCCAGCTCGTGCGATTTTTTGTCTGATTTAATTAATCACCAAATGTTACTTATTATTGTCCTGTTGTGAAAGGATGGAATTATAATAATTAGCGAAGTGATTGCAGAAATGTAGGCTAATTAATTAATTAATGAAACTGCCAAGCAAACTTCTATACATATAGAATGGAATTAAACAAAATGTATTGAATTTAGAGTATAAACATAAAACGGTTGAACTTGTTGTTGTTTCACTTTTTTTTTAATTAGAAAAGTTTTTTGTGCGATTGGAAAATGAATTAATTAAATTTGTGCATGTGGAATAGATCTCTCTCTCTCTCTCGATAGTGCTTCTCTATATTGATTCGGGGCTAGAAAATATTCGAGTCGGTTATAAATACAATATAAAAGCTAAAATTCCGGGCTGGAATGATACGAGAAAAGGGGGAGGAAGGTTGGCGGCACACATACATACACACATACGCATCGGCGCAATGTCACCGCACGTCAAGGGTATTTTCCCAAAGCTTCTCGAAGCTTATCACATACATGATTCATGAACGATCCCGATTTGAATCGTCATTCACTTTGCAAATAGAAAAAGCCGCACACATCACCTTCCTTTAACAGAATCCATCATCTCCAGATACAAGGATGGCGTCATAACACACATACTCACTTTTACGAACACAACATTAATATATTTCCACCACCATCTTGCATCTATTATTATTCAACGGGTAATGATCTCGTCCGAATCGATTTTAACATCGTCGATTTGTTATTGCTAGATACGGAATTGCGTAGATGCGGAAAAAAAAATCGTTCTCAACCCAATTTTGATAAAATGTGCAAATCAAAAATTGTGTTTTAGGAAACTTACAGAAAATCGTCTTATAAAGTCAAAAAATATATTTTTGTATATAAGAAGAGTTAACTAACAACAACAATCACACACACATTTATTATTATTCTTTATATAGATGATAAAATGTAGAAATCAAATATTATGAGAAAGAATCATGGAGGAAAATCGTTTTAGAACGGTGGATAATTTAGAAAAACTGAACGATTTATGCTTTGTTTGTATATAAAAAAACAGGCAATTAGCAAAAGAAATCATTGAACACATGTATATCATTATTATTATTGTTTATATTGATGATAAAATGTGCAAATCAACAATTTTGTTAAAGAAATCTGGAAAAAAATCGCTTTCAAACGGCGGACAAGTAAAAAAAAGTTAAAATTTCAATCATTTTAATCATTTTAAACTAGTTTTGTAGTGATACACCTAATTTTTCAAAATTCAAAAATTATTACTTTGCATGAAAACAGTTAAAATATAATTATGACATCAAAGATTCTGTTTGAATAAACCATATTGATAAGACAAGCATTATGTGTTAAAATAAACCGATTTTATTAATTTATAATAAGCAATCAATAATTGAGACAGGAAATAAATTAAACTAGAAATGTTAAAGGTCACAACTTAATCTTGTAAACCTTTTATTATATCACAAATTCAATTTGTAATTTTATGAAATATTTCAAACAGCTCTATTCTATTGTATTGTTGCGTATAGCGCACGCTGCACAACATAGCACCAACAACATACATACATATTCATCCATTATTGTTTTGAATGTGCACATTCCTATAATTTAATAATTCAAAAGTTTTGTGTAATTTTGATTAATCAATTTCAAATTGCATCAAATCACATGAAATATTTTAGGCTAATTATTGAAATGCTCGAACGCAATAACAATTCATGACTGTACTAAATATTTTAGCGAAATTATTATGTTGCAAGTAAATAATGGATCGCTATTGATTTAAAATTGTGTATGCATTGTCGTAAAACTTTACGCGCTTTAATCGAATTTACAATTGCATTCAAATCTCTGCAATTGATATATTGTACTATATACAAGAAGTTGGTTGGTTGGCTACGCTTTCACACGGGCTCATTCCGGCGTGAAAAGCTTCAGGACCTGTCATCGTAGCCACCACCTTCAGGAAGTCTGTGTTACATCATCATCACGCCAGATAATAACTTTCGCACTTCGAGAAACTCTCGGGTTGGTAGGTGGTAGTAGGGAAAATCGCCCAAAATGAGGTCAAAGAGCATATGATTCTCTACGAAAAATTTTACCTACTACCTACACACATTCTATATAGACTAGACCGTCTTCTTCATCTTCCAAGTGCGTTTCACCTGTTTAAGAGCAGACGTACAAGTGCATGCAGGTCAACATTTCAACACATTGATGATGAAGTAGGTTAGTCTGGAGTGACATGGCTAAGCAAATATATAATTCCCACGCCTAATTTGAAGCGTATGCACCCTTAATCATAGAGAAATTTTGAGTTGAAACGTATTTCAGAGCGATAACGCTAGAGAACAACATTGTTTTGATTAAGATAATCCCTCTAGAGCAGCCAAACAGAATCCTTTAATAACTTTAAAATCTTAAATTTTTATACAATTATGAAATTAACCAAATAACCTGATTAAATAATAAGAAATAATGCGAATTTGAATGTTAAATTTTCACTATATTATGAAAATTTACACTTCTTTTAAATGCTTTTAAGTAAAAATCACAAAATACATAATTCTTGATTACTACTATTACCCAACAATGTTTACATTTTTCAGGCGTTTGTTGTGACATTGCAAACAATATTAACAGACTTTGTGATAAAAAATTGCAGAAGAAAGGATGAACTTTTCCAAAAAATGCACAGATCTAGTATCTTTCCAACAAACTTGTAGATTTTTCGAGTAATTTTAGCGCGTTTTTCATCATAAAGGCCCTAATTTGTGCCTTGTTGAATTACATTTTGGTCCAAATGCAAATTTAAGCCCTGATTTTGTTCCGCAATATCATAAAGATTGCCCAACAGTGCTCTCAAATAAGGGTAGACAAATCACATCCCAATAGAAGAGTAAAATTTATGTATAAATAGAAAAATTAATAAAATTTCTACAAAAATGTAAAAATTTGTTAGACAACATGCATTTACGCATAAAAATTTTATTAAACACTGTTTTTATTATCATTTACTGATCAATAATTAAATTTGGTGTTGTGGATTGCTACGATAAATTTATATACCAAAAATGTAAACAAAATTAAATGGAGCGTTGACAGTTGTCCTACGACAATGATTGCAAATCGAAGGCTTATATTTAATTCGTTCAAAAATGTAAAAACATTTTAATAAACTGCTTTTATCATACTTTAATCATCAACATTTAAATTTGGTGTTGCGAATTGCTACAATGAATTTGTTACACCCAAATACGATAGCAAAAATGTTAACAAAAGTAAGTGGAGCGTTTTAAATTCCATTTTTGATTGGACCTTCAGCTAGATTTTAAAACAAAGCCTTGTGTATATATGCTATAATTAGATCTATAAGCGTTATGAAAATCAATTGCGATGTGGTGGTTGTAACAAGCAATGAAAATAAATAAATATCGCTGAAAATATACTGCTGGAACTGACAGAGCACCGCATGTATCAAGTACATAGTCGATTTATAAAATAAATTGGGGAAAAAAGCCAGCTAAACAAGAAAACGTTTTTCGCATTTATGAACTTTGTGCCTCCCCTATCCTACCCCGCAGCCATACCGGATATGATTTATCCATTAAAAATCGCCTTGTTAAAAAATTGAATAACAATATAATTTCGACGATTCTGCAAGCGGTGGAATAAATCTTATTTATTTGTTTAATAAATCGTATAAGTTTACACATAAAAATATTCCAGAACGCTGCACAAAAAAGTTGTTTTGCTCGGCGAGATGTGAACGAAAACAAATTGTTATCGGCGCAGAGCGAGATGGTGCGATGTGAATAGATCAATTAGATGGAGAAATTATATTATATTATGCCGTTTTGCCATCGCATCACCTGCACATTTTTTTATACACTACACAATCATAGAGTTGTTGTTGTTGTTGTTGAGATGGGCGAACAAAAGCATATAACCTTCAACACCACATGTCGGCCACATTCAATGTCGCATCGAACAAAAAATCATGCAATTAGCTCAGCTGCCGCTGCACTCGATGAGCGCAAAAAGACGACCAAATATTCTTAATTGTGATAAATAATAATCAACGTACAATTAAAGCGTAATTGCGGCTTGAATGGCACAAACACGTGTGGGCAAAAAACGTGTTAACGTTACGAAACGTGCACAAAATGCGTATGGATTTGTAGATTACCTTTGAGATCTGGTTGTGTGTAGATGGTGAAGTGACGACGATTCGTAATGTGGTGGATGGTGGATGGATGATGTGGCTCACGTCTTAACACCGGCAATTAATAAAAATCTTGAAACGTATGATGCACTCACGAAAAAACAATTCTTTGCTGGCCCACTGCGTTAGAGCACATGGCGATAACTGTATGAGGCGCACGCGCCGTATCGCACACAACAGGTGTACTATTCCTATAACGAAAACGAACGATAAATATTATATGATATCATAAAATAAAAATTCTAATCTAAAATACGTATTATGGAGAATTATTGCGCTTATCAATGCAAACGATTGGGTATTTAGATATGCGTATTAATCGATATTCGAATGTTTGGTGACGTCGTGCATCATCGGCCGCCGTTCGGCCGTCATACCGGCGAGAATAAATTTTAAATTATTAATTGGTTACTTCCTCTCTACTCTAAAACAAGGTACGTATATTCAAATCATTACAAAAAATAATATAGTCACTGCTAACAAATAACAAAACATTGCTTTGAATAATAAAAATATTATTTTTAAATAAATTATGTATCTAATTTACTAAGGTGTTAAAGAATATCGAGCAGATTTTACTGAAGATGATATATATAATATATAATAATAACACAAATGAAGGCATAGTATAGTGTTTTATAATAATTATTAAAAAATTAATTTTGTTGTCTTATCTGCGTTTAATGTGGACTCAAATAATATACCTATAATTAATTAATTTAAGTATTTTCTAATAAAAATCGTTGCAATATTAGTAAATGACATAAAATTTCATACAGTATGGAATAATTAAAAATTTAAGTTTGTTATCGCACTTGGTTTTATTGTGTATTAAAATAATATTACTGTAATTAATTAATTGAAACAATTTTTCATAATCAAATTAAATGTGAAACGAATTTTGATGAAAATTCAATATAATGTAAACAAAAATCGTGTTTTATCACAAATTTATTATTTAAACAGCATATTTAAATAAGTAATAATAATATTTAATAACACCGCCTTTGACTTAATTAATTAATTAATTTTGCGGTCGTTTTTATTTATTAGTATAGCTATATCCATACTTGCAATACATTTAATAAATTGCAAGGGGTTATTTAATGAATTAATGATAAAAATTATGTTATTAAGAAACCAAAATAGGTAATCGATAATTAATATAAATAATAATAAATCGTCAATTAAAAAACACCAAAATATATAGATATTAAAAGTGCGTAGATGCATATTTCTATATCTTTAATTATTGCTTTCCTACTTAGTCGCTTTTGTAAGAAATTTAATAAAATGCAAGTGACAATTTAATAAATTCTTGTAATAACAAAGAAATTTCTATAAATAAAGATAATACATTAAATTCTAAAAAGAAATACCATTTCATAAATAATTTTAATGCTTAGCATCAATATTTTATTTCTTACAAATTTAATGAAATACGATAATTTAATAAATTTGCAAAGATGTCACTCCACAATTGTAAGGTAGTAAAAAGCAGCACAACAATCAATAAACAAAAACTTTTTTATTGAATTTAAAAGCTTCTATATATGTACTTAATAAATTAGAAACGAAAATATATGAATATACCATCTACTACATATTTACATAAAATAAATTTAATGAAATGTAAGCAATAATTTAATAAATTTGTAATAAAAAAAACTTCCAAGTTGTATGTTGCGTAAAATTATTTTATGCGAAATACTTTGTTTTCATCATAATATTATAATAAACTAAAAATGTTAAAGTTTTTCCTATATGCGGAGATGTCCGTCAAATTGCTTAATAGCTTGTCAGTGCGAAGATTAAAACTAAAGTGTGACGTCAATGTTAATATTATACAGAGGAAAAGTTATTTTACGTAAACAAGTTAATAATCATAACTTAATGATTGAGTTTATAGCAAAAATAATCATCAGCCAGTAACGTAACTTGATCAAAGCTTTGCATTATTTGAAACAGTAGCGTATAGTTTTAGGTCAATTATGATTCATAATGGATTTTCCAAACTGTTTATATTCAAAGCAGCTATAAACTGACGCCATAAATTTAATATGATATGAATTAATTGAGTTTGAATTAATACCGTTTAGTTGTGTTGTGTTGGATTTTTTCATAAGAAACGTCGCGTTTGTAATAAATTACATTTGTGGGAGTCGAGCGAAAATAATCACCCAACACATGCAAAAGTCTAATAGTTTTAAAAATGATTTAATGGTGTTTATGACGTTAATTAACATTTCTATTTTATGATATTGCTCTTTTCACATTTAGATCGAAATTAGCTGGATTATAATGCGACATTTTACATTCAATTTGAACATGAAATGTTAGTTAGAGAGCGTCGTGAGCGTCTCTAATTTATAAAATACCCCGGCCACAACAACTCGTTATTTATTTCATTAAAAAAATTAAATTTTAAGTGGACGTCGAGTGTACGGCGAGCGAATTTTACAATAAATTTAATCCGACTATGGAGAAATGTGAAGTGGAGTCTTAACGTAAAGATTAAAGAACTACCACAAAGCAAAATATTTTCAAACATTTTCTAACTTTAATTTCTTTACTTGCCACAAAAGAAAAAAACTCACTTTGTTAGAATTAATGTGTATGGTCTTATAATCCCCCATTTATTACATGGCAGCTATGGAAGAAAATTTAAATTAATATTCAACATGTTTACTAGTTTAAAATTGATATACATATACAATAACCTGGCGAAAATGAATATTTAATTTAATGCAATATCCTTATAGTTTAATAGAAGAAAATGTGAAAAAGCAAAAATGTTTAATTGAAATTTACTATGCAATTAACTATTCCCTAAATTAATAAATAAGTTTAATGCAATCGACATCATTTCTAAATTGAAATGTACAGAGGAAATATAGTCTATATACTTTTTAGTATCTACACCGAGATTCTTAAACAATTGATTTTGGATGGGGCTTTTTCTTTGCAAAGGGGGAAATTTTCGACGACGATTTTTCTTTGATCTTTTTATCGAATTTAATCTTTAATACTCGGTTTTTCAACAATTTTCATCAAAATCCTTAAATATTTTGATGGAAAATGAATTGCATGTATGTTATATTGCACCTAAAAAGAAAATGTAATAAGCTCCAACGTTTCATTAATATTTAACATGCAATAAATTTATCTACAAATTGATAAACAATAACAGCACAAAACTAAATGTTTAATTTAATTCAATCGACATAAATTCAAAATTTGAACGTAGCTTTACGGTTCAATAATTCCCATTTATTATGTTTCTGGCAGAAAGAAATCGTGAAAAGCTCAAATTAATATTCAGAATACAATTAACTGTTCCCAAAAATAATGCAATCGACATAATATATAAATGAATACGTATGTTATAATGTTATATAACATATCAAAGTTGAATATTAAATTTAATGCAATCGACATATACTGCACGTAATTTTTTAACAAAAATTTCTAAATTAAAACGTCGGAAACACAAACCATTAAAGTTCACTAAAAGTGTAGGTAATATTATGCAAGAACCACTCTCGTTGGAAGATTGTAAAAGCAGTAATTACCCATTACGAACTATAACAAAAAATTAAATATAACCATATTGCGTTATTTATTTAGGAACAATTTCAAAACTTTTAACGGGTTTATAGTTGCCGTGCTAGCTCGTTCCGAGAGCTTCGATTTAACGAAATTCAGCAAACAAAAACTCAACCTATATATACGTATATATACAACTAAAAATGCATGAACAGTGCAACAAACTTTGTTATACGCTATTAATTACATAGTAGGGTAATAAATAAACTTTACTGTATTTACCTACACACATACAAATATATCCAACCGTTCGAAATTATTTGGCTCAATACGTTTTTATTTTGGGTGGAAAAATACATCGACGTATATTTCTCCCTTCCAGCAACTTGCAAAAAACTTTCATTTCGAATGAAAAAATTCAAACTTATCAAATGAAATTTTCCTAGCAAACAAAAATGCATGAAAGTTTAATAAAGTTTGTCGTCTTGTCGTGTTTTTTTTTCTGCTCAACGAACTTTACTTCTAATTAAATACTTTTAAGCACGAAAACCATCATAAGTTATATTTACAGAGAATTAAAAATGAGTAATTAATTATAATTAATAAATGAATATCATAGTACTAAATGGCACTAGTATTTTTGTGTAAACAATTGGATGTATTAGAGTATTATACGAAACGTCTAAGACAGTAGTTTCCAATCAATTCTCACTCAAGCTTCCTTTTTTGTTATGAAATAATCGTTGCACCCATCTCGACACATATAACAATCCAATTTCATCGATGTGGGATATCAAACAAAGTATATAGTTTCTGAAAATGCCATAGCCATTGTGTTTGTTGAATGAAATGAAAGAAATTTTAATGTTGTCATGACTTTTATTGATTTCTATGGCAATTAAAAAAAAACCGCATCATTTATGATATTTTTCTCTCGTATAATACAGTTTAGAAACCACTGGTCTAAGGGATACTATACTATAAATTAATATCATCAATCAATAAGTAACATTAAAAATATTGTTTAAACGTAGTAAACTCGAAATCTTAGTGTTAATGATGATAACAGCAAACAAGATTTTATTTTATTAATCTTGGTTAGTTTTATAATATACCTACCTAAAATATTATTTTTATGTCGGTAATATAATGTGTTTGAAGGCAGTTTGTGAATTAGCGATAATTTTTATAAGCCCCATCAAAAATAATTTACGATAATGTGCCTGTGTGTATGTATATGTGTGCGCTAAACCGCATTTTGTTGTATTTTCCTCGTGTTTGCACTCGGATTTATGTCTTGCACATTTACTGTAATATGCATATATGATGAGGTGATAACATATTCATAAAGACTAACGACATGGTTAACTCAACTTGAGCCAAATATCGTTTAATATTCATGTAATTGCTGGCGCTCGATGTACAAGAAACATTAAAACTAGCCTTACTTATATATAGGAGTGTGTATCAAGGATGCATTCCCACTGGTATAAATCCATCTCTAAACTCCATAAGCTTCTTGCTAATAACATTTACACAAAAAAGAATAAAGAACGTCGGAGTGCTGCTGAAAGATTTAATTCGGCAATCTCATACAAATACACATCGCGCAGAAATGCTCTCTCGCTCTCGTTAAGCGCAGCTTTGTTCTTTTTTCAGCTTTCTATGAATTTATGATGAATTTCACCTTTCATAAATAGATAATGTCATTTTATTAACTTTTTTTCACAATAAAAACATTAATTAAAATAGAGGGTTTATCGCTTTTCCCCGAAACATACCGTTTTATTGATTATACAATTTCAAATAAAATAAAACCACAATTTTCTCTTTGTAATTAAATATTTAAAAATATTTCAAATTTTATTGACAAACCTATACTGTTTCTTGATGGTATTTTCTTGAATTTAACGATATTGCTACTTTTGTCAAAATTGTTCGGAAGACAAAAAGAACGCGGTCCTTCTCCAAGTTCGATCAATACTGATGAAGCTTTGATGAAAAAAGCTCAAAGAAAAATCAAAATATAACCAAAAAAATTTGCGATGTAAAGAAAAATCCATGCAAAATTTAATCATTAAGAAACGTGGATGTACTAAAAATTTTAAAAAAATTACAAAATGCGTATAATTTTGTAACCTATAGATTTTTATACAACAATATTTTTTACATTTTTTTTGTCGTTTAATTAAAACTTGGCCGAATTTGGCAAAAAAGCAACGCTGTTGTTTACATTATGACAGCCGAGAAAAGTTTTGTTTGTGATGGAAATTGACGCGTAATTAAAAATAACGTCCGCCAAATACCTGCTACTGCTGCCTGCTGCTAAACGGTATAAATAAGCGACTAAGATGTCAATTCCCGGCGCATATTTCACAGATTAAAAGTCAATTGAATTGACTAGCTATGATATATTTAGACAAAGTAAATGACGGGCGTATTACATGCGGCGGCGGCGACGGCAACGTCGAAGGGGGATGAACGTAGGTAAATTGAAAAAAAAAACACAACATTGATGGGGTCTTTAAAATAACGCAAATAGTGCATCTGTTACCGTTGCACGAATTTTCAAAGTGGATTAACTTTTAAATTGCATGGTTTTGAAATCAAATTGAAGCGCTAACAGTCAGTTACTTAAAAAAATTATATTGAATAGTACAGTGTGTATCGATCGATGTGTTTTATTTTTAACAAACATCAAGTTTGGATGTATTTTTTTGGGGGGCGGGTTGTTTTTATTTTTAAATTAAAACCTCAAACCGCATACACGTTCGATTTGTAATATTTTAGCTTGACTAAATTCAGCCCACAACTTTTAATCAACATGTTAGTTTCGATTACTTTTTCCGAAAAATGAAAATTGTCAAAATAAAACCACCACATGTCATTCGGGAGTAAGTAGAAAAAGAGAGAGAAAAAAACAACTCTAATTGTAAATGTTTGAATTCAATTTATATCAAATTGTGAATGTATTATTAAATAAAATACAGCGAATATGTTAGAATAAAGATGTATATGAAAATACAGCATGTGGAAAAATTTATCTGACATTATTGAAGTATTTGAACCGAATATAAAAGTTGGAAAACAATTTTCTCAAGATTTACGGATTTATGAATACTTGAAATGTTTCTTACGAAACTTTTTTTTTGTCTTGCATGTAGAGGAGGGTTTTTTCTCCACATTTTATATTTGTCGAGGTAATGCAAATCACATTTTATTTGCGCCATGGAAAAATAATCCGCTGAAAAGTTAATTAAACGAGAATGAAATTTAAAAGTGAAGCGCGCGGAATAAAGCCGAGTAAGATTAGACAGGCAAAAAATCAAAAGCATTAATGAAGATCATTAGCTTTTTTTCCTAAATAGGAGAATTGTCTTTGAGTGTAAAAGCAAAATATGCCGGAGAATACATCTAATTATTTTCTTAATTTACTGTCGACGATAAAAACTAGTATTTAATAATAAATTTATATTTTAAAGGAGTTAATGATGAAGGTCATTAGCTTTTTGCTAATAATGTCTTTGCAATGTGCAAAAGCAAACTATTTTGTTAATTTACTATCGGGGAAAGTTTCAGTGATGAAAACTACTCGGAGTAATAAATTTATTTTTTAAAGGAATTAATGAAAGCATAAATCTTAGGAAAATTAAACGTGTTTTTATTATTTACAACGCTTTAAACAGCAAGCATAAAATAAGTTTATTTTAGTAAATTTTAGTTGATTAATTGTAAAACGGTTTTCTTCATAATTTTAATACAGCCGCAAAGTGTAATTAAGATTTACGCTACGAAAATAATAATTATATAGAGGTACAACAATAAAAAAGTTGTAACTTTTAATATAATTTGTATAAATGTTTAGAGAGCCAACAAAAATGATGATTTTTTATTACACCTTAAATGTGTATTGTAGTAATAATAATAATAATAATAATCCTATCACTGATTTAATAAAATTTGCACCATACACGTCCATTTCCAATTTAAATAGAAAATGTTGGTTAGGTTAGAGCATAATAAATTTGTAATTATATTTTATATCCGAATAGAGACAACCAACCAACCCATACAAATATACCTATACATGTACATGTATAGAGATATTTTATCATTTACATTTACATTAACAACGCAACTGAACAAAACAATAATAACATATTCCATATTCTCATAAATAAACTTTTATAGGCTGCCTATATTAAAATCGTTAATTCAGTTTTTTACTTTAAACTTTAGCAGCTATAATATAACATAAACCCCACAATAAAATATGATAACATTTCTGGGTTAAGGCTGGGCTAGTCGACGAAAAATACGCGAGAATATAAGAAACGAAAACTACTCAATATTTTTGAAAAATTCAAAAAGCATGTTGTTTATAATTACATTGTGCATCGAATCTCCG
>JARJDW010017275.1:0-13664 GCA_030264715.1 Adinopsis sp. GC000173 | reverse complement strand
GATGTTCTTTAGGTGGTGCTGCTGGGTTTTTATAATAGCGCGTTGCTGAAATTAATAATTCAATGAATTTGCGATAGCGAAATTAAATGCATTGTACTTGTACTATAGATTATTTAAAATGTCGGAAATTATTTCCGTTTAATACGATTACTTCGCATATTTGAAGTGAGAATTGCTTCCAATTACAAAATCAGTTTATGTTTTTTATTAAATTTTTGTTACTGTATTAATTTTAGTTGGAATGGCAATTATTATTGACACATTATTATATTTGGATTTAATTTTTAATCTTTTAACACGATGTTCATAAAAAATATTCATCAAATTTGCTTTTTTTCACTATACACTTAATTATATGGTAAAAGGAACTCACAACATTTTAAATTAGAAATTAGGTAACAATCCAGCGTGAATTCTTTAAGCATATACAGTACGTTTCTTTGTGTACCAAATAAAATCTTTACTTTTTTAGTACTTTCAAGAGATTCTCAAACATAGGGTTTTTTCTTTGCGTAGGGAGAAACTTTTGACCATTTTCTTTGATTTTTCTTTGCCCCTTTGGCATTTTCCATCAAATCTGTGATCAAATTACATTACTATAGCACGAAAATCAAGTTCTTCACGTTTGTTTAACAATTTTGATGAAAATCTATAAATATAATGCCAAAAAGCAAAGAAAAATTGCAAGAAAATCGTCAAAAATTTCACACATTCGCAATTAAAAGTCACATCTTAGTGGAGATACGAAAACATATATAGATTCTATTTCTTATAAAGTTCTTTGAATGAAACGCACTGTATATGTATTAATTTGGCATCTTTCACCATTTTTTCAGCCACGTCCACAAATATTTTCTCCAGCGACAATTTATCGCGAGTGTGTTTTCAGTTTTATTGGCTTGCTGATAAAGAACGCTTTGCTTGCTCGCATCCTTGGAAAAAAGCTCAATTGAATTTAAAAAATCGTGATCAAGTCGTGTGTGTGTGCGAGTGTATGAAAACAACCTCACAGGCGTAATAATTTATCATTTCCCGCGAGTGAAAGAAAGTATATATACATATATACGTACATTTTACATCATCGCCACGAAAAATTTTATAAAATTTAATAATGCATCGCGCGCCCGTGTCGCTGCACAATGAGTTATTGTTAATTAGAATCTGTTTTTCTGCATAGCAATGCACTTTTAAATTAGCTAATTTATCACCTACCAACTAACTTGTATGCGCATTTTTCTTTCTTCATCATTTTAAGAGCAGTTTAATATTAATCGATCGCTGGCGCTCATTACTTTATTGTGTTGTGACTTTTGAGCAAAGAAATCAAATTAAATAGATATTACGTAACGGCGGAGCGGAGGAGAAAGAAGCGGGCAACAGCAGGAAAAAATGTAATAAATGTTAAAGCAGTTGAAAAGCAGAGAAGATGCTTAAGGAAGATTTGTGAAATGCAGTTGAGAGAGCGCACACAGTCTGGTGGAGAAAAATGTTTCAGATGTAAGTTATTATAAGTCCGTGAGAAATGAGTTAAATTACATTATTTTCATTTCCTAAACAACACACAGTTCTTTTTACATTAGATAAATGTGAAATAAGCATTAATAAATTAATCAGCGCAAGGCGCCGGTGTGGATGTGTTTTTTGAGCAAGTTGCGAGCGCGCTCTGTGTGTAAAAAAATAACATAACTAAAAATATTTATACATCGAATGAAATCCTATAGACGTGTGTATGTATAAACATACAACAAGCAATTCTTACTTTAATTAAAAAAGTGGAAAATGCAGCACACCTGCTGCATTCCTGTGCGGCATTCCCTTCGTTTTTCTTTCTTTCACTTAAAGCGCACAATTGTTTCTTCTCTATTTTGCAAATATAAAATACGAGTCGTTCGTTTTGTTGCTTCTCTCGTTGTATGAGTGTATGTGTGTGTGTGTGTTTTTTTAGCTCGAGCATTTTTAATCCCCGTTGGCGTTTCGGGGCGTAGCGTTAAAATTCACATCGTCCGTAATGGATGTATTTCTTGTAGCTTTTAGTCATTTAGTACTGGCCTTAGTTTGATATCCCTAGTGGGCAATGTTCGGAGTCAGGTCACTTTATACATGGACACGTTCTATTGTAGCCAACACTCAACTACACATTACATTCTTTTGTCCATGTCCGCTTTTTTGTCACATTGCTATTTTATTTCACTTGGCATGCTGTACGCTACACAAGACATCACAAAAACGTACTCATCTTGTAGCAATTAATAAAGCAGCAACAGCATCCCACCAACAACAAAACGGCTCGCTCTTTAAAAAATAATTATTTAAAATATTATTTACAACATGTCTCAAAATTATTATACCTACATGAAAATGTGAATTTCATTATTAAAAACAACTAAAATCTCTTTTTAAACTTATTGTGTTCTTGACGCAAAAGAATTAACTAATTGGTTAGCACGCGAATCTAGTGCTATTATCATTTTAGATGTAAGAATGTCGTGACACAAACTTAGAGTATTGTAATCTATTTACTTTTTGTTTGTTACCAAATATTTATTATTATAGGTGTAAGTTACAATACAATTGGTCTCTGATGATGGATTCAAATTCTAAATTATAAAAATTTGGTTTTTCTTTCATTTTTTGAGGCATTGTAATTCATCATTTATCATACACAATAGGTACATTTAATAAATATTGATTCTATATAGGTAATTCTTGTAATAGCTTTGTTTTCTTAGGTTGTTTTTATTGGAAACAGTAACCTATATTATCTATTAACAATGATAAGCATAAAAATGTAATTATTTGAATTTTATTGAAGTAAGTTTATCAGATTCAAACTTTTTAATTGTCGTATTTAATAGATTATCAGATTTTAAAACCGACATGAGTTAAAATCAAAATAGTATTACATTTCGCCTAACTAATTATAATATACTTAGCTATAATAAATTTGAGATATAATATTTGCAATTTAATATTTTAATGTAAATGTAGCACAACTACTCCAATTAACAAATTAAAAAGATACATCCTTCATTCTATGTTTGTTTTGTCGATGTATTTGTTTGTTTAACCACCAACAATACACAGATTGTCCGAGTGTAGCTAAAGAAAAATATATTTGACAAGATATAAATACTAAGCACTCCCAATATTATGGGCAACAACTTGCGATTATAATTTTGTTTATTATTAATTGCGTATTTCAAATTTTTACTTTTTCATAAAACTAACTATCCAGGTCTTTATAATATTTCAAATTCGACATCATTTTCAATTAAAAACTATTACATTATTAATACATATATGGCACTTTTCATCATTTTATCCCATTTCATGGGGTTTAGTTCATTTTTTATATAATTCGTTGAATAAGTAGAAAGAGAAAATATTATCTAGGTATAACATGTATTAGACCTATAATATTTAGGTACTATTGTGTGGGAATTATTGGATTTGTAGTTTCGTATATAATGCATCTATATAGTAAATATGTTGATACTCCAGATTATTTTACAGCTGCGACTATAATTGTTGCGATCTCCGCTACATACAATTAAAATTCTTAGCTTGTTAGTAATATTTTATGGATCACAAAATGCGCACTCACCACCACCAATTTTACGAGCAATCGGTTTTATTTCGCATTTCACAATTCGTCGATGTAAATGTTGTAATTTTTGCTTATTATATTTTTATTGCAATTGCGCTATACAGCCAGTTTCATTCTTAATAAAAGCGGAACGAATTATTTAATGAACGCTATGTAAGTAATACATTAGATTAAAAGTTTACTGTGTTTAAATGTGAACGTGATAGTGCTAATGAAAAAAAAAACTAGGTATGCAATATTTATGCGCCATGCATTTAACCGCTTATTAGCTTATTTATCCTTGTTGCCGGTTTACAATTGCTCAACATTTCAATCATTTATTTCTACCCAGCGAATAAAATAAATGTAAATACGTCATAAATTAGGCTCGTTTAATCATTTAATTAAAGGTCAATAAAATAAACGTGTGAATCGAGCTGCAAAAAAATAAATCGTTTCAATAATTAGCAAATACAATTACCGTATTACAAATAACAAATCTAACGACAATTTTTCGCCGATTCGTACAAATTTATTGAGTGCAAAGTAGTAAAATACCGAAAAAAAGAGCGAAAAGCGATACAATACACATTTTACACGTACGTTTTTTCCCTCTCACATTGGATGCATGCTATGTATGCTCGCTTGCTTTACAAATCCGTATTTGTTGATTCACATTCAATGTAAATTTCAAAAACGACAAAAAAATGCCTGCGCGACCTCTCTCGCGCCAAGCAAAATTATTCGTTTTTTTGTGTATTTCGAAATGGATATAAGCAGTTAATCAACTTAGTGCTGCATATGCACGAGTTAATTACAGATTATGTAAAATTCGTAATGCGTTAAGCATCTTCGCAGCGTGTTTAATTAAGATTTTTTTGCGCAAGTACCCTCGCTGATTTTTATTTGCTGTATACTTATTTATGCATGCTAATACCAGAAATTGTGAGTAATAATTGCTGTTGCATAAAGTACAAAAGCTTCTTATATTATTTCTCGTAAAAATTGTATAGATACATTTGTTGTAAACGAGAATTTTTCGTCGAACGTTCCTTACAAATTGAAATCTGGCTTTATATGTCGTTTTTTTCAAATATATGTAGGAATATAAATATAAATTGTCTCTAATTTAATTATATCAAGTATGAGATTTAAAAAGTATATGTCCAAGATTATTTATCCATTACGTAATACATGCTTTAAGCAATATTTAATATTTGCTGCTGTATACAATACAAAAGCTTCTTAGTTTCTTACATTATATTTGGTGAATATCGTATATTTGTCGACTGCATTGATGTATTTAACCAAAACCCATTAAGGAGTTGTATATGCGGTTGAATTATAATTGAACATAACATAGTTGTTAAGAAAAGTGCATTCAACAATATCTATTACCTACCTAATACATATAATACTGTGCATCTTTGCAATATCTATTGTTTGCGAACTTATTTATGCTAATGCCAGAAATTGTAAGTAATTATTGCTTCTACATACAATATCATATCTTCTTAGCTTCTAATCTTTGTTTGTACACATTGTATATTTATCATAAAACATCACTTGCATCGAACAAGCAACAAATAAATATTTTTTTTAATTATGTTAAAATATAAAATAGTTGATAAGATTTTAAATATCCATTTAATCTTATCCATCTATTAGGTGATAACATCCTTGCAAAACTTTTATTTCTTATGAACTTCTTTTTGTTCTTTTATCGACTATATTTACGTAATTTACCATTGAATATAAAGAAGTTGTCAGCAGTTTAATTATACTAAAATATACCATGGTTGATAAATAATAAGTGCACCCAATACTATTTATTACCTAATAAATATAATATTATGTTAAGCATTTTCGCTGTATTTCTCACGAACTAATTTATGCTAATGTCAGACATTGTAAGTAATATTGTTGCATAAAGACTATTCTGCTTAGCTTCTTATCTTATTTTTTTTGTAAAAATCATATAATAGTGATAAAACATTATTTTGCAACCAACGTTACTCGCAAATTAAAGTCTCGTTTCCTATGTTCTTTTTCGGAATTATATTTATAAATTTAAGTGTATCAAAATATGGAATGGTTGATTTTGCGCAGTTATTCATGTTGGCTAATACTAGAAATTATGAGTAATAAATGCTGCTGCATAAAGTAAATACAAAAGCTTATCTTATATTAGTGTCTTATCTTCTTTGTTTTGTAAAAATCGTATATATTTGTCATAAGTATCATACGTACATACCATATATTATTGTAGGTGTATGTGCAGGCAATCACAGATTCATTTCAAATGCAAAACGTTTTCAATCATTAATCATTTCCTTTGTAAATATAAACGTCAAAACTGCCATCAGCATACAAAATTCTTCAATAATTGCAGCGTAAATTAACATTTTGAAGCGCAACAACAACAACACGAAAAAATGTTATGATTGACGAACAGAAAATAGACGTATTGTTTATTTATTTGCAATATGAAATAGCTGGATGATAATAATTCAAAATGATGCATCATCAATTTATAATGCAAATAATTATTATTCAGAAAATTTATGCAATTAATTACGCGTTTTGTTCAAATAAGTATTTAAATAAATATCGAGGCAATAATACACAATGTTTATTATTGGATCTGATAGTGGATAATTATATTATTATAAATCAACAATGTTTTATTAATAAGCTCATTTAGCCGCAATAGGAATTCGTGACAAATAAATTTATGATAAATTTATGCAGCAATTTTAAGACACCAAACACTATAAACTACAATTATATATAAGGCTGTAAATTATAATTTAATAATTTTATTAGAAGGTAATAAAACATGGAATGTTTAATAGCTCAATTATGTGTCGATTAAATTAAAATGTACCTATTATTTTAAATATAAACACTATACCTATTTAATATATAATAATATCGTATTTTTTGCGTGGTTGTGTGCGTGAAAATTTCTATAAATTAATAACGATATTGAAAGGCCAACACCTGCGTACTTTTGCCATGTTTTCGGTTAGCTAAATATCATCACTAAATCCAATTTGTAAATTTTATTATTAATTAATTTGCGAGAACGCTGCATTATTAATCAATTTTATTAATTTATGTTGAATAAAGTGTCACAAAACTTGGTTATATTCACCGTTTTTATTGAGCGAAATTTAAACGCCGACTTGATAAATTAATTTATAATTCATTGCAAATATTTTCCATGCATGTTTGCTGTTGGAAAAATCTCAATTTGCTTTACGCTCATAATGTAAAAGTAAATATTAAGATGCCAACAAAGAGATAATTTCTTAGTTTGCAGAAATATCGGCATGCAAGCAAGAGAAAATGGTAAAAGTTAGAATTGGGAATTTTACGAAATAGTATGTGAATAGAATTATAGTAAATCAAAGACGGCCCAAGAAGAAAACATAAATTCACTTACAGGAAAAATGTACGTAGTTACAAATACATAAAATTGAGAAACTTTAAATAAAAACACAAAAAATGTTGACTAAATGTGAAACATTGTTTGATAAATGCATTGTTTTCACAGCTTCTCGTACAAATTAAGCATTTTTATAAAAAAATTCAGATTTATCATAAGTTGTCTCAAAATTTTTGCAAATTTAGTTCGAAAATTTCGTAATTTATAAAAATATTGCTATACAAATACATAAAATTGAGATACTTTAAATAAAAACGCAAAAAAATCTAATTAAACGTGAAAGATTATTTGATAAATGCACAGTTTTCATAGCTTCTTGTACAAATTAAACATTTTTATAAAAAAAATCCAAATTTATAATAAATTGTTTAAAATTTTTTGTATATTTAGTACGAAAATTTCGTAGTTTATAA
Organism: Adinopsis sp. GC000173; assembly: GCA_030264715.1. Taxonomy (NCBI): domain Eukaryota; kingdom Metazoa; phylum Arthropoda; class Insecta; order Coleoptera; family Staphylinidae; genus Adinopsis; species Adinopsis sp. GC000173. The sequence continues at coordinate 6,214 of JARJDW010017275.1, read as the reverse complement.
AAATGGTATACAACAAAAGATTTTCTAAATCTAAAGACAATTTTAATAGTTAGAATTATATATTTTATGAAAATATATGTGAATTGAAACATAGCCCAAGAAGAAGACTTACAATTAGTGACACCTTTTTAAAAGCCAAAAAGTAGATACAAAATACAAAATTTGAAAAATTATAAATAGAAACATAAAAAAAAACGTCAAAGATTGTTTGTTAAACGCAGATTTGCAGTTTTTTCTACTAATTTAGAATTTTTATACAATATTCGTAGTTTTACCACAAATTATCTCATTGTTTTTGCATATTTTGTTAAAAATTATATCAATTTAATAAAAAAATGGAAAAAATTACTTAAAAATGCAGAATTTGAATTTTTTCTAGCAGAAAATATAGAACGGATTGAAGATTTTCAGCCTGCTTATTATTATAATAGATAATAAATAATAAATAATATAATTTGTGTTATTTACTTACCATTTTTATTAAGTAGTAAAATTTAAAGGCTAACGCGATAAATTAATTTATAATTCATTGCAAATATCTTTGCAAGAGCATGTTTGCTAGAAAATTTTTAATTAGCTTTGCTCTCATAAACAAATAGAAACATGCCGGCGTTCATTCTTTCTTTTTTTCGTATATAATTTAAAATGCAGCAGCGCAGTAGAAATTTTACAGATGGAATAATTAATTACGGATAAGATAACATCGTGTTTTTTTCCTCGTTCTGCTCCTTTGAAAGCAAATTTCATAATCTCGGTACCATTAAACTGTCACATCAATTGAAAAATCGTTGGACGGCCCATCGGTGGGCTGAATTTTACTCGAATGTTAATTATTCACGTTCAAGTTTCGAATCGATGAATATTTATAGATGTGACGTTTCTTTTAAGAAGAAGAAGAAGAAAAAATATAAAATAAATTAATTAAATTACTGATATCGACGCACAACGAATAAAAGAAACGCAATTAAATTTTCATCGAGCACAAAAACGTTCTTGTCAATGTGCATTATGATATTTAGCTCTGTAGCATATACACTATACACTATATATTGTAATATAGATCTAGAAAAGGGAATCTCTTTTGTTCTACGCTCGCCAGAAGGCCGTTCACATTATCTGCTTTTGATACTTATCCTAGACGTTTTTATTATCTTTGTTCTGTTTGAAAATGTATTTATAATGGTTGGAGCAAATATAAAAAAGAGCGTTGAAGAATTCAACGAAACGTAATTCGCTTAAAAAGTTAAATTAATGTGCAACTATCAATTTAATTAAATTGTTTCGCGTTAATTAACGCTGTTTGTTCTATAATTGAAACATTGATTTTTCATATTGCTTTGTAATGTTATTAACCAAACTCAAATGCTGTAAATATGTTTATTGGTATAGATATTTCTAATATTTATACAACGAAATGTTTATTCGATTTAAATTTGTGTAGGATTTATAAAACATGTATGTACTATACCTATAGCTAGACATTATATTTTTAGTAAATCTGATTATATTGAAAGAAAGATTCTTTGTAAGGGATTTTTAATATTGAAAAATTTACTTGTAAGAGAGATTTGCAAAACATGTTTTTATTTTTCTATTTTTATTCGTGAAAAATTCAACGTTCCTAACACACTCTTTCCTTTCTTTAATACTTTACACTAGTAAATAGCAACAGCAATTTGTACTGAGAAAAAATCATTTCCACTCAACTTTGCTAAGATGCAAGTTTAGAAACGAAGCGAATTATATGCTTTTATAAAATTAGAAACAAACAGGGCAATACAATATTGAATCAGAATGGTCAACCGATTAGGAAAATTATTATTACTCAAAAATGCATAAAAACTATAAAAAATTTCGTCACACAGAAGATGGTAACAATATTTTCTAAAATAGCGCATAAAGCATTTCTATTCAAGTTTGTTAAGATAAAATTAGTTTATAAACAAAGCGAATTAGATATATGTATATGTATTTAAAATTGCAGTTAAATGGTCTATATACAACAATAATGAGGAAGAATCATTAACCGGACAAAGCAATGTCTAACTATTATTTGAGATGCATTAAAATTAACGATAAAAACGGTTCGATATTTTATTATTTCTCTTTTTTAGTACATTTTCAATTTATAGAATAATGTTAAAAAAAACAATTTTACGAAACTTTACTGAAAAACTGCAATTTAGAAATGAATATATTTAGATTCGATGAAAGATAACTTTAGACAAACAACTATTAAACTATTTATATTTTAAAATTCATTGGCGATAGAAATAAAGAGAAATATTTTAATATTCATGCATGTAGGTATGTACATATATCTCATACTAGAAAATTGAACTACCTACTTGTAAAGAAACATTTGAAAAATACATTTCTACTCAATTTTGCTAAGAAATTGCTTTAGATATAAAGCGAATTGCATACATTTATTAAATTTTGAAATAAAGCGAACAATATTAAAGAGTATGAATTGTCAAGCGGCTAGCAAAATTATGATTACTTAAAAATGCATTAAAATTAGCGATAAAAACGAAGAGAAATTGAATGAAATGTAATTCACTTAAAAAGTTGAATTAATGCGAAACTATCAATTTCATTAAATCATTTGATTATGTTAATTAAACGCCTTTTGTTAGAAAATATGAAAATAGCATTCATTTATTAAAACATATTTTCGCACTTATATAACGCATTAAAATTTAAAATAACCATAATTACGTGACATTAATTATAAACCATTATTGACAAAAACACAAAAAATTTATTTTAATAACCGTCAATTAAAACGAAATTAAGACGTTTTATATATTGTAGGCACCTATATATGGTATATGTAGTGTATATAAAATAATGTGTGTGTGACCTTTTATCGGGCTTTAATATTAACTCATTCTTTACAACATGCACCTTAAATATAAAAATAGAATAAAAGCGCGCCGTGGTGGTGGAGAGGAAGAACCACATAATATATAAAATAAACATTAATTTCATTTTGTATGAATAATTACTCACTTCCTATCAAAGATAAATATAAACTCTTTAAAGCGCATTTGCATAAAAAAGCAGAGGGTGGTGGTTTCATTGTGTTTTAAGATATGTTTCGCTAATTTGAATATATACACACTATATTAATATTAATCATTCCACACTTATTAAATTATAAATCATTGTGGCAACGTTGGTGGATATGTTAATCGTTTTCGTTTTTTCTTTTTATTACTTTTACTCGCAAAGGCACCTACACAATCATTCTCCTCTCTTCAGATACATAAATAAGAAGATCAAAAATTTGATTGCGCATGCAATTAAAATATAACAAAATGAATAATATAAAACACGTTGACGCAATTTGCATTTGAAATGGTAAATAATGTGACAGCGTGTTGGCATTCTTATCACGTCGATTTAATGAACGCTCAACGTTTTCGTTTGTCGTTACATTCGAGCTATTTGCGATCATTTTTTCCCTTCGTGAGTATGTAATGATGATTTTAAGCTCTCCTAAAAGGTTTTTTTTTCTTTTTGCGTTCCGGAAATCCTTTTAAAGAAAGGAGCTCGAAGGAGGATTTTGTCCAAGCATGACATTTTTTATTTTTAAATAAAATACAAGCAGGTGCGGCATGTTTTCATTCGACTCTATGCCATTGTAGAAACAAACATCAAATTGTGCTTTTTATGGCACAGTAGGTATTTATAATTTACTATTTACTTTACGTTCTTATTTAACGATGGATTCTCTTGACTAACAATTATTTTCGGACAAGAAATATTGCGTCACAATCTTGTTTGTTTCAATAACTAAATATATATTACTTTTTTATATAATCATTGCGATTTCTTACATAAACATATCTTGTTTCTAAATTTATGCGGTTCTTTGTAACACTAATCAAATTAAATGTCTTTTGCAGTAAATTTATAGATAAGTGACCAATAGTAGCAAAATGATATATAAATATGACACGTCTTTTTCAGTACATCTATAGATGAGTAGCCATTCTAAAATATGTTATTTTAACTACAGGAAAACAACCTGTCAATCAAAAATGTAACTTTTTTACGACAAATTGACCTTAATTTTTACGAAATACCTTTTTGCAACATTTTTTGAGTATAATTTAACATTTAATAACTTTAGTTAAGAACTATTCTTTTGGTAAAAAAATTATTGACAGTTTGTCCTCTAGTGGTTGTTTCAGTGTCCTCTGGGTAGTTCATGATATTGGATTGAAATTGAATTGATGCATAAAATATTGAAATTAATTTCTATGCCATTAATTACTAACTCCTACCACACTATACGTAGATTTGATTTTAATAATTTTCTGTACACATGTCCCATTGGACGGCAAAAGATTGAAAATTTTGACTGCGCAAAAAAGAATATCGTATTATAAATTGCTGACATTAAAAACAACAAAAAAATATTTGAGATTACAAAAAAAAAGTTTTTATTGCGTTCAATTTACGACTCTAGTAGCCAAGAAGATAAACACTTTTTTTCACAAAACATTTATTTTTTTAGTGTGATATACTTCTACGATTCTGCTGTAAAAAAAGATAAGAATTTTTATTGCAAAATATATGTTGATTTTTACAATCCATTGATTTATATTAAAATATCAAATGCGCGCAAAAACCTACAACCTATCAGATTGTAAATTTATCCGAGAGATATGCATCATTAAATATGCAAATAACTATGAATTTATTGTGTTTTTTTTTCTCTGCTTTTTTGTATAAATAATAATTAAATCTGCACAATTTCCCCTCAATTTTATAAAAAGAAATTTATATTTCCCTAAACAAAAATACATTTTTTATATATTAAGCCAAAGAAATTTTTAAAATATGAATAAAAGAAATTTATATATTTTTTTATTTGTTATGACAGGTGAAATTTTTTTCGCTAAAAACAATATCCATCCAATTTCGAAGATTAAAAACATTTGTTGAAGAAAAAAGTGAATATAAAATATACGCCTACAAATGTATATTCAATTACAGCATTTCTATATATTTTCTGTATGAGACTTTGAATTTACAAACAATTTCTAATTTATATAGCGTTTACATGCCATGTAGAGAGTTGTCGGACCAAGAACTTAAAAAACAAACTAAAAAAGTGAAAGAACAAAAAAATATTCGATAAAATATAAAGTGCTTTTAGCTTATGCCCGGGTATCATAAACGACAAACTAGTAAAATTTATTAGTTGAGTAATTTATTGTATAGTTTATTCGACAGATTTGTGTATCGCAAAATCTATATGATCACAAAAGTCAAATAAATAAGGAAAATGTTAGATCAGGCAAGATATTTACTTGATAGATTTTCTATCTAATAAAATTTACTGTGTCAGTTAACAGTAATACGTATGTTATCATGAAGTTATCGGTTAGGTAAATGCTAGTGACGAGAAGACGTTAACCATTCCAAAATATATCATTTTAACTGCTGGAGGACAATAGAGAGTCGGAAAAGGAATAAGTCGGCGGTTAGAACCGTCTTATCGTAGTACCAGTTGGAAAACAGGGCGGCTACAGCCGTCATCCAAATTTTCATATTTATGGCAAGACGTCAATGAGTTACTACATTAATTTATTAGTCTAACAGACAAGATACCGGGCATTTAAGTGTTAAACAAGTAACAATTTTATTTAGTTTGCAAAAATATAGGTATACGATACGAATTTTTTAAACCGAAGCAAAGAATTAACAATTGGGGATGGAAATCATTATTGTTGATGTAAAATATGGTAGATAATAGTACAACAGTAAGATAGTTACAATGTTCTAATCTAAAAACATAAAAAATCATACTCAAACCGTAAAAATTATAAAAATATCTGTTAAAAATTAAGAGCTTTTAATTTAGAATGTTAAAATAACAGAAATTTGGTTAATTTATAAAAGATATAAGATATCCAAAGTAGACATTTTGTGAACTTATAAAGAACTTAAAAAAAATACAAAACGGCACACTTTAAATAAAAATTTGTTTTTTGACATTTGATTGGAACAATATAATTAAATCTACTCAGTTTCCTGTAAAATTTCCAAAAAGGATTCTTTAGCTTGGTGCGCGCTCTCTCAACTACTACTATGTGTACAATTCTGCCTGACATTAGACATTCTGTTTATCCTTAGATCCCAAATCTCTTCAGACGATGAAAGGTAACTAAAATTGAATTGAATTCAATCAGACGGG
>JARJDW010017272.1:0-12294 GCA_030264715.1 Adinopsis sp. GC000173 | reverse complement strand
ATTCAACAAACGGCGTCATTTGGAAAAATCCACGACGATGACATATACATATACCATATACAATATTAAAGACGATTTTCAGCGCGCATTGTTATCAAAATGTCAGATATAAATTTCAGCGTATGACTTTGCTTGTGCATTATTATTTTACGTTGCAAAAATGATTACTTGAAAATGCTATCGTCTATGAAAATTAACACATTTTTATTGAATTGACAAAGAGTTGTGTTGGAAAATGTGAGTTATGATCGTACAAACATTTTGAAAATATAATGAAACTACTACAATTTTAGTTTGCAAATCAAGTCAGTGAATAAGCAATCAATGTGACAGGGTCTCGTTAATGAAAATTGGGAAAAATTAACAAATCCAACGACATATGGCTATTTATAGTCGTATATTGAAGACGATTTTTTAAAGTATTATTATTATAATTAATATATTTTCGGTGAATTATAGGCAGGAAGCTACAATTTATTATACTTCGACAAAGTACATTCTTCAACGCGATAACAAATATTTAAAAAATAGCTTTATTTAGAAAAATCTACGACATTACAAACGATTTTCAGCATTCCTATAAAGTATGAGCTAAAATTTTCAGTAGAGTTTTTTCTGCATTACTATCTAATGTTGAGAAGTGATTAAATGATTAAAAATTAACACATTTTTGGTGAATTATCGGCAGGAAGTCGCAATTTGTTATAGTGTCATAAAACCCATCCTTTCACATGATAAGAACTATTTAAAAAATGTGTTGTACAATGTGAGTTATGATTGCAACGCCCCAAAGATATTGAAAACATAATGAAGCTGATATATCTACAATTTTCGTATACAAATCTTCAAAATTCATTGTTCTAAAATGTCAGTAATAATAACATTCTTGCACAATTAATTTACTTCTAGATGTTATAGTAGTTATTAAAAATTAACCCTTTTTTGATGAATTATCGGCAGGAAGTTGCAATTTGTTAAATAGTGTCATAAAACCCATCATTTTCTACGATAACGATTTAAAAATGTAAACTATAATTGCCGCACCACCCCAAATATATTAAAATCGAAATATCTACAATTTGTGTTAACACATCTTGAAAAGTTACATTATGAAAAACGATTTTCAGTATTAATTTTCATTGTAACTTTCTTTGCCAAAGTAGGTATTAAAAATTAACACATTTTTTTGGTGAATTGTCGGCAGGAAGTTACAATTTGTTAAATAGTGCCATAAAACCCATCATTTTCTACGATAACTATTTAAAAATGTAAACTATAATTGCTGGACCACCCCAAATATATTAGAACAGAAATATCTTGAAAAGTTACATATGAAAAACGATTTTCAGTATTAATTTTCATTGCAACTTTCTTTGCCAAAGTATGTATTAAAAATTAACACATTTTTTTGTGAATTATCGGCAGGAAGTTACAATTTGTTCCATAGTGCCATCACAAAGCGCATCCTTCCCTGCGATAAGAACTATTTAAAAAATGTGCTATATATATATGGATAATGTGAGTTATGAGCAGCGCACCGCCCTCAAATATATATATATTGAAAACATAATGAAACTCAAATATCTGCAATATAATCATGTCATTATGACGCAATATGCCTGTTGAACATCGTGTGGGGGCAAAAAATACCACACTTATATATATGTGTATATGTAGGTATTGTGTGTTGGTATTGATGATGATGATTTTTGTGCATCGTGATGTCAAATACAATATGATTATTACCTGTGTTTGGTAAGATAGCGAGGAAGGCAACAGCAATCAGCAGTACCGTAGATGATGTCAGTGGACGAGACTTGCCCCCTGGGTCAGTACACATGCCCATCCCGTCGATCCCATACCTTTGGCTAGCGTAACTTCATTGCTGGTCCTCCTGCAATAATACACAAACAGAACATTCGATTAGCAAAATTATTATATTTTCATGAAAACTACCACACTCACAACACAGAGGATTGTATAGAGTAGCTCTCACACACACAATAATATAATAATAATATAAAAAAAAATGCCTGCAAAGGTTCGTGACTGTAAAAGTATGTAATTCATGTACACCATCGAGCGCCATCTAGCGCCGCCACCACCACCCATTTCAGCCAGCCAGCCAGCAGAATAGATTAATTAAAAAAATTGTGCTTTTTTTCAAGGAATAGCTATGCATTATTTGAAGGGTAGATTATTATTTTGTGATGTGATTCAAATCAAACAAATAACAAAAACGCATCATACCTTCTTCATTGCGGCCGCCGTCGTTGCGCACATGAATTCTCACACAATCTACCACCGGGCCGAGAAATCGGGGGGAGTTAAATTTCGGAACAGCGCGGACGACACTAATTTTATTATATGTATATAGATATTTTTCTCGAACCTCTTCTATATTATTTATAACGAATGGGGGTTGGTTGGTTGGTTGGTTTGGTTCCGTTTAGTTGCAACACACACACATACACATTGCGGTTTTATCGATTCACTATATAGCTTAAAATTATCAAACGAATATGCGTTATAGTTGGTTTGGTTTCGTCGTACTATAGATTAGAATACGTTTCGTTAATTATTTATGTTTATTGGGAAAATTATAAGCGAAATGAAGCAAGCAGCAGAGGATACAGAGCGCCGGGGTTGTGTCACTTTTCTATATACATATATATAGATATATATAGAGCGCATGTATATATATATATATATATATATAGATATATATTTCGGTATGTGCGTTTTAAAGCGCCTGATCGTAGCTACACACAACCGCCACCACCCCCACTTTTCATTCGCCGCTCTCTATTCCGTCTCGCTCTCCTTATTTTCGACATATTGATCGCGAAACGGTTTTCACCCCCTGATAGTCCTCTACAGCTACTACACAACAGAGAGAAATGCGCGGGATACTTGAAATTAAGATACATACATACATACATANCTTATTTTCGACATATTGATCGCGAAACGGTTTTCACCCCCTGATAGTCCTCTACAGCTACTACACAACAGAGAGAAATGCGCGGGATACTTGAAATTAAGATACATACATACATACATACATACATACATATACTCTACTCTACAATATTATTGTTTGCTAAATACAAACGCAATTCATTATTTATCAGCAAATGTGTCGACAATTCAACTACTACTATGTTTATTAATTTGATTTTTCCACACACATACACAGTACACACATGCCCCCTTTTTTATTAAAATTCGCGCATTAATATCTCCATTCTATCTATAATAATAATTAATGCGATAGATGATGCATTTTTAAAACAACAATATCGCGACGGTGGCGCGCCAAATCGATTCGCCTTTGAGGTTATGTTGATTATGTAAATGAATATTTGACGACGTTATTTGTTGAGCCATTTTGATTGAATAAGATTTATTAAATATTTAATCGGCTCGCCTCGTATTTATTTATAATTTAATGCTTTTTATGTATGTGTGCTGCTACACTGTGAAAAACGGATCGATATTGATGTGACGTCATTCGAGACCCACCCATGACGTCAGAGCGAGGCAGGAGCGATGCACTTTGCGCGTCGGGAAAGGAAAAAATACGAGGGGGCTAATTTCCAGCTTTTTTTTATATATATACATATTGAGGTTATCTTAAAGTGAGGTTAGGAGTGTGTCATCCAAAAAAATGATGAAAATCAAACTTTAGTATAGTAGATATAATCTAATATCTGTCATGACAGCGTTCAACTTAAATTTTAGATCAAAATAATACGATGGGGTTAATTTCCACTTTTTTAATATAGATATTTACACATATTGAGGTTATGTTCATGATGCGGTATAGTAGAGTAAGGTTAGAAGTGTGTTAGCCCAAAAACTGATAAAATTCAACCTTTAAATATCATCTAATATCTGTCAATATAGCATTTTAGTTTAATTTTAGATAGAAATAATACGAATGAGCTAATTTACACTTTTTGAGGTTACGTCCACGGTGCGATAATAGTAGACTGAGGTTAGGAGTGTGTCACCCAAAAAAACTGATAAAATTTAAACTTTTGTAGTAGATTCAATTTTAATTTATAGATAGAAACAATACGAGAGAGCTAACTTCCACTTTTTTATAAATATTGAGGTTATCTTTACGATGCGTTGAGGTTAGGAGTGTGTCGCCCAAAAAATAAATAAAAATGATGAAATTCAAACTTTACTAGTGAGTAGATATTATCTCATATCTGTCATCGCAGCGTTCAATTTTAATTTTAGATAGAAATATCGCAAATGTATAGTATATAAATATTCGAACGATAAATATAGCTCGTCTATGTACTAAAATTGGCGAACTGTGTCATGTTCAACTAATTTTAAATGTGCCGCCGCCGCCCGCAATTTTTTTTCCATTCTGTGAGCGGACGCGCGTTTGGTTAATTGCGCGCCCGCCGTGTTGCATAAATCGCATTAATACCCAATCAGATTTTATTTATAGAAACCCGTTATCGGCTATCGGTTGCGTTGAAAACGCAATAAAACAAATGAAATTATTTACTCTAGTATACTACTACGCCGCCGCATATATTTTTTTCTTGTTTTGTTATTATTCCACCAAGCAGAGAGACATTGAAATAAATTGTGGAATTATTTGGGTTGCATAGTTAACACAATAACACAAATTGCATTTATTCCAATTAGCTGAAATTTCATATTTCATACATATATGTGTGTGTGCATATGTGTGTGGTGTGTAATTTGCAAAGTAAATGATGCTAATTGGGTTGCATATGCACATAGAAAAAATGAATTTAAAAAAGAATCGATTTTAATTATAAATATTAACGCATAGTTCGTTCTTAGTATGTCAGTGAAATGTGTGCTGCCTAGATAATTTTATATAATTTGCCTTAATTGAACGTGTAGTGTATACGCTACTTTATTTCTTAAATAATCGCATTTCGTTTCGTGTGTTGCCTAACCGTATCGTAGCAGCGGCAGCAATTTTGTAATTTTCCACCCAACCGGTGGTGATAGTGGTGGTGGCGAGTTGAATAAAACTTAAATTAGTTTATCAATTCCAATAATAATAATAATAATAATAAGTAGAAGAAAAAATAGTGCAAAGTAAGTTTTGTCTTTAAGCGCAAGTATATTATGTGGGTTGCCTAGTTTTATGCAAATGTCGGCAGAAAAGTTTATAAATATTTAATGTAATAAAGTTGTGTGTGTGTGTCTTGCCTATACATATTGCATTTTTACTAAATTAAATCTAGCCGGTTGTTTCAAGCCCGAAAAAATCGATTCTATTTACGAATGCAAACAATTCTATTACATATTCCGAAACATGCGAGCGACTTGGTGTGTGGATGTGTGTGTGTGTGTGTATTGGTTGCCTAGCTGTGTGTGTGTATGGCAATTTCGCAATTTTCTATAATCATTCCGCTGTTCATTATTACATATATATATACACCAATTTTTTTTCTCCGAATTGAACATAAACACACATCAACACACACGCCGAAAATTTCATAATAATAATAATAATAATAATCATAATAATACACAGGGAGTAGCTAGAGCGCACCGAGTCCTAGTTGTATGTATATATATGTGTGTGTGTGTGTGTGTGTGTGCTTCGTGTTGTGTGCCCTAGCCTCCTCGTTGCCACCACCGATCGATAGCGTTCTGCCAGAGTGCGACCTAGCAGGAGCCGCACCCCAGACTTGGCTCGTTATATATCTATATATATATACGTATAAAATATGTGTGTGTGAATTGTGTACCATACACACACACATATATGTATATAGAAATATCGATACACAAACAATTTTTACATTATAAACACGTTAATAATTAAATTTAATGTCATTTTCAACAGCACAGTATATGTGTGTGTGTGTATGTAGTAGTATACGCGCGCATTTTTAATTAATTGTATTTGATTATATTTAGTATGTACGAAAGTGTAATGGATGTTGTTGTTGTTGTTGTAGCCGTCGTTTTTTTTAATTAAAACTTGTGGTTATGTTAAAAACTGTACTAATCAAGAGGATTTTATTTATTTTGCTCGCTTGCTCTCTAGCTAAATTGCAACAAAAACACATGAATTCGCTCTATATGTACAAGATAAAAATTTTCACATAAAACAAAATTAATTTTGGAAATTTATATAGTGTGAAAAATAATATAATAATATGCAGCGCTTTGCTAATTTATTAAATTTATTTAGTTTAATTATTTTGGTCGCTTGCTGATGGCTAAATTGCAACAAAAACACGAATTCGTTCTATATGTATAAAAATTTTCACATAATATTTAATTTATGAGATAGTTTGGAAATCCCGCATCCCTAAGAATAAATGTTTATTGTTCTTAAATAACAACTAAGGAATAAATTGCAACTAATGTGCATGAAAGAGCAACTAATAATATGCTATATCTAAATGCATATAAAAAAATTTCGAATTAATATAATAAGTTTTAAAAAATAAAAAAAAAACAGTAAAAATTATGAAGTGGTAATGGCGAAAGTTGTAGGGTAATAAAATAGGTAAATATTGTAAACTTGTCGTTAAACCATCATTCATTGCCTTTTCCAAATTCAGGACAAATTAAGCTAGGTACGCCACTACCCCGTTGGGTAAATTTTATTTCAAGGAGATATGCCGGGCAATCTTGTGCAAATTATTTCTTAAAATATTCAGCAATACACAACAGAATTCCTCTTTGTATATATATTATCAGATCCAGAAATAAGGGCTGTTAATTAATTTGTTCAGGAACTGTCGTCATTTTGCAGTAAGTTACATTCCGCAATGTTACTGATGCGTTTTTTGAGATAGACTAGGTTGCGGCATTACCCGACCGTCGCCAATAGACAACTTTCCCCAAATCTTATATTTTTTTGGAGAAATTATTTAATTCATATAGTGTGAATAATATTATGCAAATAATTTAAATTTATTTAGATGTATGACGACGACGCTTAAAACTTAAAATCCGAAAAATTAACAAAACTTGCTAAAAATTAATAAAACTGTATCAAAACTTTGCATAAATTTCCATAAAACGTAAATATTTCAAAAGCAAATTGAATTTATCGCACATATACATTCAAAACGCCCGAAAATGTAGCTGTGTAGCAGCAGCAGTAGCATCGAAGCGACGTCTTCTTCTTCTTCCTCCTCCTTCTCCTCGACGTCGCCGCGCTCCCATCGCGCGCCAAAACGCCCAAGCATGCATTAGATCAAAGGAGACTCCGCTACTGCTGCTACTGCTACTACGGCTACACATTAATAAATCTTTCCCCGAAAACGAACTTAATTAACTTCATCGTCATTATTATCATTCGATGAGGAAATTTATTTGCGCCATATTTAAAATTCTAAATTTTGTCATGCATAATATATTTGATGTTTATTACAAATGGATAAGAATTTAGCAGAAAAAAATAGAATTTCTGCAGTTACAATGAATTTTTAGTCAAAATTAAAAAAGAACTTCTTAAATGTTTATAAGAAGTTTCTATAAAAGTTGCCTACCAAAACTCTCCAAATTTTCAGGATATTTTTCCATTTTTGTAAGTAATGTTAAAGCTAGACAAGAATTATGGTAAAGTTGATTTAAATACAAATATTAAGCTTAAAAAGAGAAACATTTTGAATTTTAGATAACAATTTAGTGAAATTACAAAAAAAAATTAAATTTTGTACTAAATTTAACATAAAAAACGTAAAATTTGCCGTAAATATGGATTTTCAGCTTAAAAAAGGAAATCATTTTGAATTTAAAATGAAATTTTTTAATTGGTTATTTATTTGCCTCTAAATTTTTACGTTTTTTTTCGCCATCCAACTTTACCACACCTGTCAGAAATGAAGCGACTACCACACGCCGAACTCCCAAATATATACACCCACATTTGATCAATAAATCTTACAAAAACGAACTTAATAAGCTTCGTAATATCCGATCAAATTTGCCATTAGCATAATTTATCTCAATTTTCCCGCATGTAATTACGCACAATGTTTGTATGGTAGCGTCTATCTAACTAGTGCGTTTCAAAGTGGGCTTGGCAAAAAATATTGGGGGCTTTGCGCAGAAAAACTAATTACTTCTGAATTTATATCTACTCCTTATTGAAGTTTTTAAGTGTAGTAAAAAGGTGGTGGCACTAAACTTTACTCTCGCTAGCTAGACAATAATTTACTGTATGAAAATTATGCAAAAATTGTAATGACAGCTTTCAGGCTAAAAGGCGTGAAGATTGGCATGAATTTTTTGCCGTCAAATTGCTTGCAAATAGCAACAGCGACAATTTTTCAGGCGATTAAAGAATGCTAATTGGATATTTATAGAAAATTCCCCGGTAAAAGTTGCGCGCTTCCTCGAACAACGCCTTAAATTTTCATGATTTCATTCGATATTTTCAGACAAGCTAAAATTCTTCATTCTATATTCTCACATCTTTAAATTGCTTAATATGGGGGTAATAACTTTTGAATTTATATCGACTCTAACTAGGAAAATTATGCAAAATTTGCTGGAAATTGCAGTTTGCAGGTTAAAAAGCGTAAAGACTGCATGATTTTTTTCTCAAATTGCTTGTAAATAGCAACATCGACAATTTTGTAGGCGATTAAAGAATACTAATTGGATATTTATAGAAAATTCCCGTAAAAGTTGCGCGCTTCCTCGAACAAAGACTTAAATTTTCATGACTGATATTTTCAGACAAGTTAAAACAAAAAGTGCAGCAATTTCTCATGATGACTGGAATGAATTCTGCATAAATTTTATATCAAATAGATTGTAAATAGCAACAGTGACAATTTTTCATGTAGTTAAACTAGACTAATTGGATATTTATAGAAAATTCCTGCAAAAGTTGTACTTTCTGCAACAACACCTTAAATTTTCATGACTTCATTCGATGTTTTCAGGCAAGCGCTTATTAGAAATTGTATTCAGCGACTTCTTCCACTCTATATTCTCATATCTCCCGAATTGCCAAATATACCAATCATCAAACGAGACTATGCACCAATAAATCTTGCCCGAAATCAACTTAATTAACTTCATAATCATTTAATATGTGCGCGATGCGTTAAAATTAGTTCGCTATTCATATATATTTAGACATATAATTTATTATTTCAACTTCTTAATGTTGACATGTAATAATACTTAAAATTTGAAGTACCGTCTAAATGGTAGACAAGAATTTGGCAGACGATTTTTCAGATTAAAAATGATTTAATGTGGATTTTGCATCAAATTTATGTCAATTTGATTACATAACACAGTAACGTCATTTTTTTGGGTAATAAATAATTGTAATTTATTGAATTGTTCGCACAAAATCAAAATTGTAGCGACAATCTATATGTATGTTCATCTCGCTGATCTCCCAAGCATGCATTCGATCAAGCGAGATTATACACGCCGATAAATCATATGCCACAGCGAACTTAATTAACTTCATAATCACAATAATGTTCGATGATCTAATTCGTTTGTCATAAATGTAAACATTTAAACTATAAGTATTACATAAATACATCGCATTTATCAATGTCAAATTTCATGTTAAATTGGATGACGAATATTTGATGAATTCAGTATGAGATTTTTATTAAATTAGTTACATCTATAAATTAATGAGCTAATTCATTAATAATAAATATTTTTAAACGTATAAATTGCAGCAATGTTAATTTTCATGTCAAATAGGATGATGAGTACTTGACGAATTTAGTAGGAAATTTTTGTTAAATTACTTGCATCTAATGATTAATTCGATTTTCATAAATGTCATAGACAAAAATTATGTAAGTATAGTACATCACATGTTTTGTAAATTTCAGCAATGTGTATTTTCATGTTAAACAGGATGAGTATTTTATGAATTTAGCATTTGATAAAATTAGTTGCATCTATGCATTAATGATCTAATTCGTTTTTCATAAATATTTAGGCAAAAATGACGTACATCACATGTTTTGCAAATGGCAACAATGTTAATTTTCATGTCAAATAGGATGATGAGTACTTGACGGAATTTAGTAGGAAATTATTAGTTGCATCTAATGATTTATTCGATTTTCATAAATGTCATAGACAAAAATTATGTAAGTACATCACATGTTTTGTAAATTTCAGCAATGTGTATTTTCATGTTAAACCGAATGAGTATTTCATGAATTTAGCATTTGATAAAATTAATTGCATCTATGCATTAATATCTTATTCGTCTTTGATAAATATTTAGCCACAAATTACGTACATCACATGATTTGTAAATGACAGCAATGTTGATTTTCATGTTAAGTAACTACTTGATGAATTTAGCATGACATTTTTTGTCAATTTAGTTGCATCTATGAATTAACGATCTAATTTGTTTATCATAAATATGGTTAAGTATATAAACATATAGACAAGTACATTGCATGTTTTGTAAATGAGTACATGATAAATTAATCATGAAATTTTTGTCATTTTCTTTGTAGAATAACAATTTTCAGTTATTAGAATATTTGCCCACTCTTTCGCTAATGTTATTGTACAATAGATCAAACAAGCATACACACAAATAAATCGTCTACCCACACAACCTAATTAACTACATAATAATAATGTTTCGATTCGCCATTCACACACATATTTAAACATAATTTATTTCAACTTCTTAATTTTGTCGTGTAGTAATTACGCATAATATTTGAGGTAGCGAGCAGCGTCTAGACGAGACAGGTGCATTCATGAAAATAAATAACAAAGCTGTTCAAATTAATTATATTTTGGATTACATATTATGAAAGCTCATCATCATATAGTCGTATAATATGTAGTGTGTGAATATTTTTGTGTGAGCGTACAATATATATAAATATGCAACCATAATTACACATCAACATAATTAGATATAATTGCGCATAATTATTTACTAGGTATATATATATAATAAAGAATTAAATTAAATTATTATAAATATATATTGTATGCAAGCGCGTTTATGTTACAGCAGCAGCAAACGTCATCTGTATTAATATGATAAATGTGCATTTGTGCATGCATAGGTAGTTAGTTACTCGAATGCCATATGTGCGATATATCGTATTATATAGATTAAAAGACGCAGTTAAAATATGTCTTATACTCACACTGCAAATAGAAAAATGTCAAGTATTTAATTAAATATTAGCATAAAAGTGACGATTTCCTGAAACGTTAAAAATCAGAAATATTTTATAGACAGATACACTTTTATTTGACTCTACATTTCCGTTTCTTTCATTCATAATTGGAATTTTGAAATCAATTGCTAACAAATAAGCTAAGACGCAGTGTTTTTCTTCAAAATAATTCGCTACAAACAAGTTATTAATTTAAAATTGCCTCAAAAAATGACGAACTTCAGCAACTTTTATATTCATTAAAATTTTATACATTTTTATTTAACTTTATTCGTCCGATACTTTCCTATGCCCAAATGTACACTGAACTTTTACATACATGTTACGACTCCGACAGTAAGTGATAAAAAATTATACTCTATTAAAAAAAGTGGAAATATATTAACTACTGCATTATTAACTAATACTATTTTAATTTGTAAACTAATCAAGAGTATAATTTGTGCTAATTACTAATTTAAAATGATTCACCAAGTAAATGCAGCAAATATTATCAATTTGATAAAAAATCACACAATTGTGTTAAAAAAAACGTTAAAAATATTCAAATTGCTAAGACAACGCTCAATTTTTATGAATTATTATGAGTTATTATCAATTTAAATTCTACGTTAAGAAAATGCTTCAAATTTGATAATTTTTTAATGAAACATTAAATATTACTGGCTATTTAGTCAAACTTTACAAACTAATAATAAAAATGTTACTTATTAATTGTTTAAAAATTAAACAAGATCTTATACTCCCATAAAATATACGATATTAAAAGTACTTTTTTGGTAATATAAACAAAATTTTATTTAGCCGCAAAATCTAACCTACACGTAACCCAATTTCGGCGGCATTTAAAAAGTCGCGTGTGCGTGCGTGCGTTTTTCGACCATGTAAGTTTGTAGCAGGGGAAATAGCAGCAGCAGCAGCAACGTAAACACACACCACAACAACAAAAACAGCATCTTTGTGTACATTTTGATTTTTAAGGATGAATTGTATAAGAGAGCCTGACCTTGAACAAGTAGGTCCAGACCAACGGTCGCTGTGGAATGCAACAGCAACAGCAACAGCACCAGCACACCAACATCAACGAGCAAAGCGACACAAACCGAAAATCTCT
>JARJDW010017262.1:0-25374 GCA_030264715.1 Adinopsis sp. GC000173 | reverse complement strand
TTTTGGTGTGAATGCGAATTTTATTTTATTTTATATACACAAACATAAAAATGTGTTCATACATTCCGGACGCGTTGCCTTACCATCGTAGTAGGTAGTAGGTACTTTTTTTCCCACCACCACCACCACCGAAACTCATTTGCACTAAATTATTCTATTATTTCCACTCTATAATAATAACACCCCGGTAAAACTTACTTCGCTTACACTTCTTCTTCTTCTTCTTCTCCCCCAACACACACACACACAGGCAAATAATAAAGAATTTATTAACTTGACGAAGAAACAACACGGCAAGAAAAAACGTCGGTATACATACAAAAAATGCAGCAACACACGCACTTAATATTTAATCCTTCGTTCGTTTTCATTCCGTTCAATTAAATTAAACGTCACTTCTGTATCAAATAAATTCTAATTAGGACGTTCCCGGAAAACTGACAATTAACAATGCGATAGATTAAATATTAAACAATTCGGGGGTGGTAGGGTTTTTGCCGCCATATTACGTCACTTAATTGAAAGCAAACAGTTTTTTTTTTAGAATATTTTATATATATATATATACATTTAATATTGCCGCTCACATTGTTACAGCGCTCAGTACAATACGATGAATTTTTTAATATTATATAAAACATTCCTTTTGTGTAAGACTAAACTGCGTTTATTTTGATTTTTTCTCTCTTTTCCACGCAGCCTTTAGATTAAATATATATACTTTACAAAAAAAAATTGTATTCCGCTATTATTGCAGAATTTCAATTACTCAACTCGGTTTTTATTATATATTTCTTCAAGTATTTTATTACAATTTATAATTATGTTGAATAACGTTGAATATTTTGTCTCAGTGCAGCGAGCGAGGAAAAAACACATATACATCGCCCAAGAGCGAGAAATTTTAATTTACTTTGTAAATTATTCAAATATTTAAAAAATATACACTAAAGTTTGAAATCAAATTAGGTATTAATAAATACAAAATTATGTATTGTTATTTGTTTACACATTGCGAATGAATTCGTAATTAAAGTTTTGATATAAGCCAAGTTTGTTTGTTGATTTACATAAAACGTCTCATTAATTTTCATTAAAAATTAGCGCACAAAGTGATCATAAGTATTTATAACATATTTTACAAAACTTTGCCTTTTACTTTTAATAATTTTGTATTTATATTTGTTGATTTTACTCAANATTTACATAAAACGTTTCATTAATTTTCATTAAAAATTAGCGCACAAAGTGATCATAAGTATTTATAACATATTTTACAAAACTTTGCCTTTTACTTTTAATAATTTTGTATTTATATTTCTTGATTTTACTCAAAATAATATTGAAATAATAAAAAATTGCTTTATTTTTGTATTTACATTGAAATCTTTTAAAATTTTGCGTTTGTTTTGTTAAATTTGTTAATTTTCGTTAAAAATTTATTGAAATAAACAAAATGGGCTTTATTAGTAATTTTTTGTGGCTAAATGTTACACATCTCTATGATTATCTTAGATTTTAATTACTTTTATATAAAAATATTACTTTTTAAGCAACTACATTCTTCATTTAACTTAATTTTCCTCTCCTCTTTGTTAAACTAAACGTTTTACATGTCTATGATTACTTACACACTCCCACTACTACTAATTAGCGCACAAAGTGATCATAAGTATTTATAACATATTTTACAAAAGTTTGCCTTTTACTTTTAATGATTTTGTATTTATATTTATTTATTTTACTCAAAATAATATTGAAGTAATAAAAAATTGCTTTATTTTTGTATTTACATTGAAATCTTTTAAAATTTTGCGTTTGTTTTGTTAAATTTGTTAATTTTCGTTAAAAATTTATTGAAATAAACAAAATGCGCTTTATATTAGTAATTTTTTAAGCAACTTTATTGATTTAACTTAATTTTCCTCTTCTTTTCTTTAACCTAAACGTTTTACATGTCTATGATTACTTACACACTCCCACTACTACTATTACTACTACTATACTAAAAACGCTCAGATTACATTGTATTCGGTTACAATTTTACCGAAATTAATTATCCTAATAGAATTGTATTCTGTATGTGTGTGTGTGTAAATGAAGGTGTAATTAACGGTAAATATTAGTTATTATACCAAATATTAATCTGGATGCAGGTGGAATTGTATGACATGATCGAATTACACCATTATTCAGCCTGCTTACCTACCGCCCCTAATAGACAATTATAATTAAACTAACCTAATTGTCTCGAGCAAAATCAAACCGAAATACGCGAAATACATACAGCCTGCAACCAACGTGTCATATACGCACTGACAAAACAGACAGCAACGTAGTATTTTTTATATATAAGTGTGTTAAAGTGGGCAGTGTCGTCGTCGACTGCTGGCTGCCTTTTTCTGGTGCCGTTGAAGAATTTCAATAAATGTTGTAAAAATGTTAAGGATTTCCGTATGTCAAGCGTGTCGGCGTCGTCAAATTCCTGACTTGCTGCTGCGCTGCTGCGTTTGATTAATCCCGACTGCCGGGAATTTTTGCATATCCGTTTCAATATCGGACGTGGCTGCCGAGAAAAACTTGGAGAGATATATTGATGATGATGCTGGTGCGCACTAGTAGAGCATCTGATTGCGAAATTTGATCAGCATCTTATCTAAAAAATACTTGGGTCACATTCGAATTAAGCCATTAACATTTGAACGCCATCGCACCGCCGCAAATTGGCTGCGGCTGGTATATATTGCAATAGTAGAGGGAAATTTCGCGCACGGAATTTATGAATGGCGTCCATGATCGATGAATCATTTGGGAAATTTGGCTGCAAAAAGCCGACCCACATACATGTCATTTTTTTCAGCAGCCGGCCGTTATGTTCGATTTGAAACAAGAAACGTTTGTGGTTTTTTTTTAATTACACGGCGCTACATATTGATAAAATTGCTTTCCATGTACCTAAGTGGATTCATACATAGACGCGTTGATTGAAAATCGCGTCTCGGCCAGCGAAAACACAAAACAAGCTAATTAATTCGGCTTATGCGTAATTAGGCTGCTGTTGCTGGGGTGCACCATCAACTCCAATCAGCCGCCGACGACGACGATGGTAACATAAAAGTTTTGCACATTGTAACGTTATTTTATTTTTTGTGCGAGAAAGTTTTGCGCCAGCACCATCATCCTCCTCCCCAACACTTATTCGTCTTCATTACCAACTTTTTTTTGACATTATTTTCAGTTTATCTCGCTGTATACATAAAACGCTAGTTTTTCTCTTCTCGCACACACACACACAAATACACACACATTCGCAATTTATCTGTATTAAAATTAAATGAGGGGATTGATTTTTCATTGCGTCGCACATTGCAATTTCAAACTTGCTGCATGTTTAACTTGATGACTATTTATGATTATCCAAGTGAAAATTGAAACTTTACAATACTAACATTGCTTTTTTAGATAACATTTATAATTTTTTTTGAAAATTGGCAATTTTTAATAATTTAACAAGTATTTTTTTGATTATGAAATTTCACGCAATGCTGAGATAATTTTTAGATAAATTTAAACATTTTAAGATAAATTTAGTTGTTTTTTGTTAATGTTTGATAAAAAATAGCAATAGTTTTATATTTCTTGAACAAAATTTATAGATTTTTATATAAAACGTTAATTTTTCACACTTTTAGCAATTCTCTCTGTTTTTTTTCTTCATCAAGCGAATTTAATAAGTATTTGTTTAATTTCCGACACTTTTTTGTCAAAATATTAGCGAAAATTAAGAGTGAATATGAAATTTTAAGCAATGCTGAGATGATTTTTAGATAAATTTAAACATTTTAAGGTAAATCTAGTTGTTTTGTTATTGTTTGATAAAAAAAGCAATAATTTTCTATTTCTTGAACAAAATTTATAGATTTTTATATAAAACGTTAATTTTTCACACTTTTAGCAACTCTCTCTGTTTTTTTCTTCATCAAGCGAACTTAACAAGTATTTTTTTGATTACCGACACTTTTTTTGTCAAAATAATAACGAAAATTAACAGTGAATATGAAATTTTAAGCAATGCTGAGATGATTTTTAGATAAATTCAAACATTTTAAGGCAAATTTAGTTTTTTTGTTAATGTTTGTTGAAAAATAGCAATAATTTTCTATTTTGTGAACAAAATTTATAGATTTTTATATAAAACGTTAATTTTTCACACTTTTAGCAACTCTCCCTGTTTTTTTCTTCATCAAGCGAACTTAACAAGTATTTTTTTGATTACCGACACTTTTTTTGTCAAAATATTAACGAAAATTAACAGTGAATATGAAATTTTAAGCAATGCTGAGAAACTTTTTAGATAAATTCAAACATTTTAAGGCAAATTTAGTTTTTTTTGTTAATGTTTGTTGAAAAATAGCAATAATTTTCTATTGCTGAAACAAAATTTATAGATTTTTATATAAAACGTTAATTTTTAACACTTTTAGCAATTTTCCCTGTTTTTTTCTTCATCAACGCGCTATATATATATATATTTTCGTTGGTACAAAGCAGGCTCACCATGTTTAATTACGCCCCATTCATTTCTAATTATAACTGCAGCTGCTTTTTTTCCGATATAGAGAGAACGAAAAGGAAAAACCGCTAGTCGATTACGCACATATATATATATATAGCACCGAATCAATCCAGCTGCCTTGTAGTCGTCGTCGTCTACGTCGTTGACGACGGCACCGCCGCCCCTGGTTATTAATGTGCGATTCCCACTGCGGTTACGGTGTGCGACGTGTCGTGAACGCTCCTCCACTCATATTGCCCAGATTCCAACGGAATACAAAGATAGATATATCTATATATATACGTATATATATAAAACCAGCACTACACTCGAAAAGACCCCATTCTGTAATTGAGTTTAACCTACTCGGAAAATGTACTCGCATGTACGTGATATCATTTTTGTGCGCGCTCCTTCCTCTACTGCCGCTACCACTACCACCACCAAAAACCACCCAACACACACACACACACACACATTCGCGCACAATTCTTTTCCGCTCGCATTTCGATTATAAATCATCAACAAATTAATTCTCTCCCAGCCAGCCAGCCAGCATGGTCGTAGTATACAAATTTTTTCGCGTAATGAAAATAAATGATCGCGCACATTATAATAATAATAATAATAATGATATGGAAAAAAATGTGTACATAATAGTATTTTCATTATAATAAGCCAGCATTACGGCCTTTTGTGCGCGACTATAATAAATCTATTCGCATTCTTTTCCTTTTTTGTTTTTGTTTATAAAAATCGCCTAGAAAATGCGAAGACGAAAAAAAATCTCTTCCAAAAAATTGTGTATGTGTATGTGCGATGATGTGATGCACGAAATGGGAAGCTCGTCGAGATATGATGATGCGTTTGACACGAGCATTTTCGGGGGCGCTTTTCAAACAGATGCAGAATACTGAAATCGTCTCTGTGCGATACCGATGTGGAATGCTAAGCAGTCGAGGCATCGAATTAGCAGCAGCGCAAAATCGAGCGAGCGAATATATATATGTATATATAAATTGACTGGCTGGAAAAACTGTTGCCGTTTATACGTACACAATTTTCCTCCAAATATACAAATTTTAAAAATATTAGCAAACATAAATATAGAGGATTAAAACTAAATGCACAACAAATGTTGTTTTACTATGTATTTACTCTTCTAGCCTAGCTACTAATGTTATTTAATGTGGATTAATCTTAGAAAAAACACACTTTAATTTTCGCTAAGCTATTTGCGTTTAAATTCATCATCGACAAGCTCTCTGCTGCCTAAACAACATTTATCATTATGTGCGTAATAAATAATTGACACCGCGAAAAGCCAAAAAGACGTTTTAATTATTAAACGTAGCGAGCGAGTTGGGAGTGTGGTGCGGGCAGAGAAGAGAATGTTCGTTCGTTCGTTGTGTGTAAGTGTGTAATTTTCCCATCATGTAATTTAACGCATATCCTTCTAAATCATGGCGGGCGGGTCTCGTTTGCGGCAAGACAACGTAATTTACTCGCAGTTGCGTTAACAAGCTGGAGAGGTGCCCCCCATGCTGCAGCCGCCGACCCTTTATTACCCACAACTAAATACATCTTCTTACTTTGCCTGCTGCTGCTATAGTGAGTGCATCGATCAATCGACACACACACACACACACACACACACAACGACGATGATGCACAACACTCGCTCGACTCGATCGATTAATAATTTAGCGGCGCCCATTCACATAAGTTGAAGGGATTAGAAACTCGGCAGTTAATTTCAAAAGTTGGAAGTAATCTTGCGATAAAGGATGAAGTGTCTGGCGGTGGTGGTGGTGGGAAAGGTAATGAAGTGGCGGACGTGTGAACTTGTGCAAATGTGGTACTAATGAAGCGTTTAATTAAAAAAGAAAGCGCATTTTCATTACTATAGCACTACTACAGCGTAGAGAAGAGAAGAAAGAAACCAAAAAAACTACATTGCTCTGCGCTTTGCTCTTTATCATCATCATCATTACAAGATTTGCTGCTTGTTGGATGTGTAGTAATTGATTCACATCACATAATTAAAAGAATTGCAAAACGGCACTAGATACGGCATTTCAATGCAAAAAATGCGAGATGTGGAATTAATTAAAATTTACTAGATATAGTAGACGAGTATGTAGTGTGCATTGCGCGCGTTTGCTTAATTTTGAAATATCACTTTTTTGCGCGCCCTTCCCAACGCTATTTTTTCCTCGCACTAAACAAAAAATAAACAACAACAACAACAACATAGCACCACACCAGCAGCAGCTCGAATTATGGCCTTGTGTGCGCGCTTTTCCATGCAAAGTTAATCAAATTTAATTTTTATTTATTTTATATATGATGCACAAAAGCTGTTAGTCGTGGTTTAGTGAACTAAAACACCGGGCCGAGATTAATTCGGTGCCGCCTTTTTTATTGCGTTACGTAATAAAAACTAATGTTTTTTTATTATATCATATTTTTTCTTTTTTTGCAAAAATACTGCACATTTAGGTAATATTTTCTTATTTCAAACTTTTAATAAAAGAATTTGTAATTAATTAATTATTGATTTCAATTACCTTAAAAGCAAAAAATCAATAATATAATGCGTTTTTATTAAAAAAATGTTAGTGATTTACCTATTATATAAATAAATAATTAAAGCAGCCAGTTTTATACTAGAGCGTTCTTCTTGAAACGATGATAAATTATTTAGTGTGCAGCCGCAGCACATTTTTAAATCATCAAATGATTATGTAAATTTCTCGCCCTTTTCCATCATACAACAACAATCTAATCGAATATTAAACAGCAACAGCCGATGATCATAAATTCATCATCATTCCATCTTCGGCGCTAATACAATTTTTATTATTTAAACATCGATCAAATAAGCGTTTTATATATGAAAATTTCATAAAGAATAAAATTGTTTTTTCTTTTGCAGGAAGAATGATGTTGTTGCGAATGGCAGGCTGCCAATGAAGCGGCGTTTTGTAAATGCGGCGACGGCAAAGTCGTCGTCCACGAGTGGTAGTAGGATGCCGTCGCCGTGGCCGATCTACGCGCTGGTGGGTAGTGCGGCGATCGCCTGCTACGCGAACGGCCTGCACGGCGACTTTGTGCACGACGACATACCGGCGGTGACGCTCAACGGCGACGTGCTGGCGATCAACGCGCTGCCGCACATCTTCAAGAACGATTTTTGGGGCACGCCCATGGCGGATGTTACCAGCCACAAGTCGTATCGGCCGCTGACTATACTCACGTTCAGGTTAGTAAGTAGTGCATGTTTCTCTACGTTTGCAATTTTGCGCTTTTTTTGTGTCAAAAAAAAAACAACGAAGGCAAGCCGGCATGTTTGACTTGTCAAACAAATTACGGCTTTTTTGAGTTTGCGGAAAAGCGCTTACTTACATGCTTTTCCTTCAACAACAAAAAAAAATTTTTAGATGATGTCAGACAACCACTGATACTTTGCGCAACTTTCAAAAACATTATTAAAACTTGAATGAATTTTCGTGACAGTTTCATAATAATAGACAACACCAGGTCATATATATATAAGACAAGTTAACTTATTTCGCTTCTTGTATTATGTATGTATACCTAAAAATCATTATTTACATTGTTGTCGAAATATAAAATTTTTATGTCGCCGTTAATTTTACGATGATTTAACCATTTTCACCACCAAGCGAACGCTCGCTCGTATTTTCAATTTTTATTCGTCGCCTGCAATGATGATACTCCTTCTTTCATTCAACTATAAAGCGATTTGTTATCAAATTTGCAAAAGTTTCAACTAATTTTATATAGCATTATCAAAAAAAATGAATAAAAGTTTGCTGCAAGATAGATGCATGTTACAAATTTGACTAGATTTTGGTGCTCGTCGTTTTGCAGCTGATTTACTAGCTTACCATCTTAATCACGTGAATTTAATCGAATTAGCGTTTGA
This sequence comes from Adinopsis sp. GC000173, assembly GCA_030264715.1. NCBI lineage: Eukaryota > Metazoa > Arthropoda > Insecta > Coleoptera > Staphylinidae > Adinopsis > Adinopsis sp. GC000173. Next base: position 16,867 of record JARJDW010017262.1, on the reverse strand, counting down.
GCGATCGCTCGTTTTTGCACAGCCAGCAAAATGCTACGAGCAACGATGTATAAGACGAAGAAGAAGCAAAAAAAAAACGCCGCTAACCTAGATTCTAATCCCAATTATTTATCTTTTAAGACGAAACGCGCGCGCTTAATTACTCAAATTAAAATCTCTTGTGCAGCAAGCAACCAAACATATACGAGATGCAATTGAATCCCCCAATTCTATAAATCAATCAAACGCAAACTAATCAATAATATTTAATTAAAAGTTAGTTCAATTAAAGTCGCGCGCGCTTGCCTCTCAGCACACCACCACTCGTCTTTTTTTTCCTTCCTCCTCGTCTTCTTGGGGCGCATGATTTTCAAAGAAATTACTTTTATCAGCGCGCTTCTCTATCCGGAATAAAAATTGTTTTTGACGCTGCTGTCAATAACACGAACGATATTTCCCGCAGTAATTTTTTCAGTATCTTTCCTACTATCGCTAGAGATGTTTTCGTCACAAGTAATTAATAAGTAATTAATGGATGGATGCAAATTAAATAAATTCCTCACTATCAACATTATAATCTATTTGATTTGAATTAAAATTTGTCAAGTTTTTGTAGTCACACAAGAAATAGAGTAGAAAAAACAAAAAAAAAGTTTAAATCTTCGACGGACTGGGGGTTTTGGAAAAAGTTTCGGCTGAAAGTAATTAATAAGTAATTAATGGTTAAATGCAAATTAAATAAGCGACGCGCGCTCTGTGTGTGCGCCTTTTTTTCGCCGCAGCTCAATATTTTCTATATATATACCAAACCAAGTTGAAGCTCATTGAAATTCCAAATGCGCCAATAAAATTTCTAGTTTAGAAACATTTTAATATCCCAGCGGTGTAATTATTTAAATCACGGAAAAATATAATTCTAATTTGGCTGAGTGCTCGCTTGCTTGCTCTGCATCATCTCCAACATTACACTCGCTAACTATCTACTAGATATATAATAGTTTAATAATCATTTTTCCACTTGCATCCATTCCATCATATCGTTGATTATCTGCATAATATACGAGGGTGCATATGATAATTTGATAATAATACTTTCCGGCGAGGCAGTTTGTTTTGGTGGATGTAAAAAGTGCGGATGAATTATTGGGACAAGGTTGGTGGCGGCCAGCAGCCGAAAATGGCATGTTATCTATTTCCGTGTGCGCCGTTTTTTTCCCTCTCTCTCTCTGGGGGTAATTACATTGGCCGGCTTAATGGTGTGCGGTGGTCAGTTTTCACCAAGCGCGCGCTTTTAACCTATTTTATTGTTTTTCAAATCGGCGCGCTATTTCCTCTTCAATTGGAAAAAATTGCGATTGTATGTGTGTGTATGGTATTAAATTTGCGACCAGGCCGAGATAATGGCAGAGTTATGTGCGGTCAATAATTAGAAAAGGGCGTACGGAATCTTTATGGGGCTGTGTTTGTGGTTATACTCTGCTCCTGCACTTTTTTCTTTTCTTTCCTCGTAGCTTTGTTCGAGCAAAGTTACACCAACTTTCCAACAACAAAATAAAGTTGGCCAATTCGTAATACACAATATATAGAAATTTTTAGTTTTTTAAATTGTTAAAAATCATTATAAAATAGCAAAAACCGCCCGCGACCACGCATTTTTGTCAAATTTACGTATAGTAAAAGTATAACAAGTCGAGTTTATTTTTTCTTCAAAAATATATAGTTGAAACTTTTCTTCGAGGAAAAAAACTAAGTTTATGGGCTTGAAGCAATATGTAAAAATGTAATAAAGTGAAAACTTTTTTAAAAATTATTGTGGCGTGCGTTTTTTGGGTTAAATATTTAACGTATGCGCAGTTGTAACCTATGTTGATTAAATTATATTTTTAAGGCATTAAATCATTTTATAATTAACTCTAGTTTCGTGCGAATGTCACTTTTCAACGACGTATTATTAATAATATTTATGGAAATTCAGGAACTTTAAAATATTCGCATTTAAAGCGAGAAACTACCAGCTTTTAACGAATACTGTCACAGAAATTTAAATTTAAATGCAAACTGCACTAGATATAATTATTAGCTTAATATTTCGCATGGGCAGTGTTTTAATTTTCAAATATAATATATACGCAGCAATAAATTCTCAAGTGAAATGTTATTATTAGCAAATGTTTGATGGTGGAATTTAAAGGCAGGCAAGTGTTTAAAACATTAGCATTTTAAGAGGAAAACGTACCATATACACAACAAAGTGCGCTGCGAAATGCTGCCACTAATTTATACTATGGCAGTGTGTTTTGGTTTGTTTATTGGTGATTTTCATCATCAAGTAAAATTCATCAACATATTGAAGCATCGTCGTCGTCGGCATCGCTAAGAAAATCAATGCCACGATATTCAAATTTTACGAACGAACGTAAATCGTACATTTATGACAAATTCGAGCAGCCAGATTAAATAAATAGCAGTTAAGAGGTGTTCGATTTTGCACACATTTAAGCTCTCTCTCTCTCCCATTTTATCCCCGGCATCATTAATTATTAATTAAGTTAGTTAAGAAGCCTTACATAACAAACTTCAATTATAATGGTAATTTAATTTCGGCTTAATTAAACACACCTATACATCTCCATAAATAATAATAAGCCCAATTAGGCGCGCGCGTGCATATTAAAATATATATACAAGATTTTGCGTTTTTCATCCAGAAAAGCAAGGCAACATAAATTTGCGGGCTGGCGATCGATTCGAGTGTGTTGTTATTATTGTAGATCAAGCATTTTGGGTCGACAAATTTTGGCAATTATGCAGATGGGTCCTTTAAAATTGCTCCCCGAAGATGATACTTGAACTGGCCGCTTTAGAATAATAGCAAACATAACAATGACGACACGACACCGACGACCCTTTTGAACCCATTCCAATTCCAATTTTATTGATTTATAAACCGAGCGGAATGCGTCTTCTCTTCTTCCTCTTCGAGGGCTCGCCCGAAAATTCTCACACCATTCTACTACATGATGGTAAACATTATCACTTCTCGCACACACAACAACACGGCATGCTGTTCTTCCGGTGGTTTTTGGGCAAACGTATTGCAATTAATATTAAATATTTGCACGCGCACGAAATCGATCAAGTAACCTATTACATATAGTGAAAGAATTCAGCGCGTGTTAAATGCTATTTCTTTTTCTTGTTGCCATAGCGAAGACAATACGTATGTACGTTTTTTAGCAGCTTTGCCAGAGCTTTACTTTTAACCACTGCAGACAAATCACTTCTTATTACCAACCATATACAAAACGTTTTAAAATTGTGCAAATTTGTTGCCGCCGACGCTTTTTTCTTCTCTCGCTCTCTCTTTCTCGAGCGAAAGCAAGTTTGCTTGCTTCACAACACTAAATGAGTGCATTTTACTACACTATACACTCAGCGTTCCCTTTGCTGTATAGTCGGTTCGCTCTAATCGCACGTTATTTACACGGAAATTATTCAATGTTGCACACACTACTAACAGCACAGCTCGCAACACGTCTTAGTAGATGGTTCGCCACACTTAATCACATCAAAATATGTATGTAGTGTATATACAACAATAAATTCTACAGAATTTTATACAGTTGGGTAAGTCGTGTCTGTCCAAGTCGAACACCGCACTTTTGTTGCGCCTCTAGTAAAATGCACCCCTATGAAGATTAATTAACACACTTTTCAAACTTTGAATGTACAACAAATTGTATATTTACCCTACAAAAATTTATAAATGTGCAGATAGGTGATAATTTGCAGCAAATATGCTTTTTTTATTCAATACACTCGCGCTCGTTCCGATTGCGATGTAAAAACAATTTTAATTAATGCTCATAATCAATGTTATCATCGGCCAATAAATAGCGTAGTAATAATAATAATAATAATAATAATAGTAAAAAAAGTGTGTTGTTGTATGTATTGGAACAACGCGAATGGCAATGCGCCGATACGCACATTAATTCCGCGACAGTGCAACAATTTGTTGCACAATCACAATTGAATCATGAATGCGCGTTCGTTTTATACTACATACATACATATAAATGTATGTGCGTTGCTGTGTCAGTTTGTATATATGTACATATAATATTGGTAAATTAGATATTATATTATTTATGGAATAAATCCCGTCGTCGTCGTGAACGTTGAGTGGAAGCGATGGCTGGCTGGCTGGCGTAGGTGGTTGGCTTTTTACTCGTTTTGTGTGCGCTTTAAAAGTACTGCTACTACTACATTTGCTATACCTCTCCAAATCCCTTTTATGATAAGATTTTTGCTGCAAGAATGCCTTGAAGATAAAATGAACGAACTGTGACTGGCGTTTTTCACCCTCAGGGCGACGACACACATACACACACACACACAGTTATCGCCATTCAATATTGCCATCATATTCAATAGCTAAAGCTTTTTCGATAAATAATTTTATCGTCGCGCCAATAAATCGCACATATCACATTCATTATGCTACTATATACCTATATGTATGTACTCAGTTTGTTTCGTCACAATTTTTTGCTAGGATTATAGAGAAGCAAGCAAACTTGGCGACCGTATACGTACTCCAACCTCATCGTCGCACAAAAACCAAGCGTATCTTAAACTTAACCGACCGTTAACAAGCACCATATTGTTACCATTTTCGTGTTTTTTTACTCGCTCTCTCTCTCGTCTTTTGCTAGCCCAGCCAGCGTTTTTTAATCGTAATCGATTAGCATGAATTTTTCGCAACAACATAAACCTCGATTTGCCTTTTTTTTATTTATTTTTTTTCTTCTTTTTCTTCTTCAACCGCCGCGCAGTGTACTAATCAAAGAAATATTTTTTAAGTCATTTAATGAATGCGCTCTGCCTTTGAGGAGGAAAAATGCGTTCATTTTTCTGCTCCCCTTCTCACCCCCGTTCGTTCGCTCGTGAAAATACAGCGAAATTAATTAATTGCATTGGCGCAGATCAAAGGCCATTATGAGTGCAGCATAATAAATTATCCGGGAAAAAAGCGATTAATAAATTTTCAACGTTTCAGCACTGCTCGCTGTGTGTGTGTGTGTGTGTGTTATTGTAACAGCGACGACCGCATGTTTACTTGATGGAAAATTTGTGTCAACGAAATGTGTGTCTCTCGTCGTCGTCGTCGTTTTGTTGCTTCTATATATATTATATCGTCATCGTCAGGATGTACGAATTTAAGAAACGGAAGGTAATTAATCAATTTATGAATTTAGAAAATAATAGATAGTGATACGCCCTGTATACATGCAGCAAGCAGCAATTCAAAAACTAATTGCAACATTTAAACTAATGCAAGAATCAATAACGCCGGTTGCTGCTACTGCTGCGGTGGGCAAGGAGTAATTATCTAATATACGCTGGCTGCGAACTCGGTGACGGTAAAAATTTATTGCATCGAGGGATGGACGACGATATGTGTTGCGAAGCATCGCATTTGATCGATGCCTATTCATTTAAAGATGCGAGCATCATTCCAATTAATATTTGATAAATGTGGCATCCATCAAACATGCGCCGTCACCACCGGCTGTCGCCACTTAAACTTATTAAATTCTTTACGGCCGAATAGTATAGTGAGTGGTGTACAAGGTGGATACCATTATGTTAATTGTCAGTCTTAAAATAGGCATCATTTATTGTTTTTCCGTTAATCTTGCAAGACATTCGTTTTGGGCTTATGGTTAAGTTACCCGCTCTATACTCTTACTACGAACAAAAACTTAATTTACATGATCCGCAAATGAATCGAATTAATATTATGATCGTGCAGCAGCAGCAGCACAAACTTGCCAATGCGTATTGTGTGCACGAAGTTCAAAGCGGCCTCGTTTTGTTATTCCACGAACGCAAACTTCCCCCAAACACAAGCACCGGTTAATGTAGCGCGCACGGCGGGCTCCGACCCTTCGGAGTCGAGTTAATAGTTAAGTATGATTATTTAAGATCGCACAAGCAGCAGCAGCAGCAGCATCCTCGTCGCGCGCACACAAACACAAAACTATGTAGTTCGATTCAAACCGAATGCGGCATTAAAGGAATATTAAATCGGCGCGGCAGGCATAAACATCCGCTGCCGCCTCAAAAAAAAATGTGCTGTGCATTATTGAGCATCATCATCATCATCATCGGTGGCGGCGGGCGTCTTATTCAACAGGTTTTTGAGCGGGCTGCGTTCCACATTTTCAAATTCATTATTATAGATATTGCAAAGAATATGAATATACCTGTACACGTGTACGTACATATGCACACGATAGCTTTGCATTGCATTTTGTCGGATTTCATATTTTATTTTATATTTCAAATCGAAAATTACGAGCAATGTTTTTCATGAAATACAAAATATATATATGTAGGTATACAGATCCGTTTTCATGCTAATTAAATTACAAGATTCGAATAATGAATCATCCAAATTTGTATTTTTGTAGTAGCTGCGAACGTGCATCCATCCGTCTTAAGGTTGTTTACTAATCGAATAAATTACATCCGACCGATCCGTTTAAACCCCCTCCGAAAGCGTTTCATTAGAATAATAGAGGAGCGCGTAATGAACGGAAAGCACGTGTTAAAAATGCTCGTTGTTGTTGTTTTAAATACAACACGGCAATTTGTTATTTCGGGAGGTCGCACACCGTTGTTGTATTGTTGTTGTGTGTTGAAAAATTGCGCGCGCGCCCCCCCGGTAATTAATTGCATTCTATGTTTCGGCTGCTAATTAAAAGTTTGCAGCGGCAATCGCATAAATGATGCACTAATAAAATTCGTTTCGTTTTAAGTAGATAGGTATACGAATTTTCGCAATTAAACATGCAAAAGCTGTAAAAATTGCAATAAAGCGTGTAAGAAATTTGTCGTAAATGTCGCACAGACAGCTTTCACTCGCTGGAAATTCTTGTTGCGCAAGAAATGCAATGATGCAAAACGAAATGTACAATGTACAAAAATGTGTGTTGCATTCTTGTAAAGTCAAGAAATGCAATGTTTTCATATTATAAATAAAATTAATGTAAAAAGTAGTCTGAAAAGTGTTTTTTGACAAATTTTATTCTTTCTACAACTCTTTTCTATGGTTTTTGTTGTTTTATTTCAATTTTTCGCTATTTTTTACAAAATTTTTGTATTTTTGGTTGATTTTTTACAAATATTTCATTGTTTTCGCTATTTTGTGCAACATTTTTATGTTTTTGGTTGATTTTTTATAAATTTTTCATTGGTTTCGCTGTTTTTACAACTTTTTTCTGTGGTTTTTGCTACTTTGTACAACATTTTTGTGTTTTTGGTTGACTATTGACAATTTTTTCTTGGTTTTCGCGGTTTTTTGCCTAAAAGTAAAAAAAAACATGCAAAAGTTGAATAATAAACACAAAAAAGACATAAAAAACAAACAAAATTTGTTGAAAAAGAGTTTTCGAGGGGTTACTTTTCAGACCATCCTCGTATTGGAGTATAATTTTGTTATTTCATTCTGCATTCAAGTGCAATTTGATGAAAATGTAATAAAAATTCAATAAATTATTAATTTTTGCATTGCATTTAATTCGGATTGTATGAATATTGAAACACAAAACGATTCCAGGATCCTTTCGCAATAAATAACGCATTAATTAGCTTAGTTTTAGCACATAAATTCGAATCAATATTTCGTTGGATATAAACGTGTGTGCGACGCTAAATTCGCCGACGACGTCGCGCGCTAAACGGCGAACGTGCGCGCGTATAAAAGATCGCTAGTGCTGCTATAGTGGGAGTTAATTGCCTTCCTTCGCAAAAACGTACAGCCGTCCATCTTAACGTGTTTACTAATCGAATAAATTACTTACTAACTGCGCGAACATGCCTTTGCCAAGCAATACAAACTGATAATTAAATTAATATACTAAACAAACAAAAAAAATCAATCAAATTTTAATATACCAGAGTGCATATGGTTGAGTAAGTCTTTTAAGGCATATCAAAGATTAATATATACCTAAAAAAATCAGCAATTTCAAATTTCCCGAAAGGTTAGCGGTGCGAATTTTCGCACAAGCAGCCAGCCAAGCCGGCGTCGTCTCTCTTTTTTATATTATATTATGAAAGCAGCTTTTTTTCGCACTAAACACAATCTCAATTTTCAAATAATGTGGTGTTGCTTTACTACGCTTTTTTGCGTCTTCTGCGTCGTGTATTGGGAACTGGATAAGAATCATATTTCAAAAACACTTTCCAATGACAACGAGCGAGTATACAACACACACATACACGTACAACGAGGAGAGACGTACGTTATTGAAAAAGTTTTGTAACTTTTTTTCACTATGTGTACGTACCAACGAGCAAAAAATCTCCGTGAAGGAGGTGGAGGTGGAGCACCGAAAAAAAAAGTTGTGCAACTTTATATATTTAATAATATTCACACGGAAAAAGCAACATCTAAATATACTCTCTCTCGCTACCTGTGTGTAGTATACGCCGAAAAATATTGCAAAAGTTTTTTTCCCACCAAAAATGTGTTATCTCGTCAATGCGCGTATTATTTTGTTTCGCTCTTTGCTTTCAGGTGGAAACTAGATAATGTTGTAGGTAGGGCACGTAATACGTTTCGGCTGATTAGATAACTCGCGCTAATGGAAGGATTACCATACTAATTAATTCCTGTCGATATGTAATCTGCAGTGTTGTTGGAAAAGTCGATTTTTTATTATGATGAAATTTTACAATACAATAGGAAAATTGTAAATAAATTTTTGTTTTTATGCCTGCAAAGACAGAGTCTCGCCAATTCAATGATTTGCAAAAACGCTTACACATGGTGGTGCATGGTTGCATTAAAATCAAAAACCAGGAACAATACTACACACAATATAGGTATAAAAAAACAAAACACAATCGAGAAAAATGTGCATGTTTAACATCGAAATGTGGGTGTGTTGCTGTTTTAGAGAGGAAGAGAGGGGTGTATGTACGCGCGCTACTTTTTCGCCTGTCTACCTTGAAGCTCGTTTCTATTAAATGCAGCAAAACCCTCGAGTACTTTTATTTGTTTTACATTCCACTCCTGAAGTCGAAAGACTAATGGAACAAACGTTCCCAATGGAACATTCTCAATTACAGGATTTTATCCCTCGACGGATCACGCGGACTTTTCCGGCTAAATGGAATATTGCCATTCATTATCTTTTTTCCTCCTCTCCCATGCCACACAGCCAAATTGGAAAATCATTTTATAATTTACTTACTCGTACTTGGGCTTGTAATGCGTTTTCAATAGATACTCAAAAATTAATTTATTTATTTTCAAAATTAGATAATTTTGCGCGTCAAACAACAGGTGCAAGCAGGCAAACAATGAATAAATTCCAGCCAAAGCAAAACCAATAGGATTCATTGCGGCTGATAGATAGATAGATAGAATAAGAGAGGAGAGGAATGACATCGATGACGACGGTGATGAAATGATTTCAATAATTCATTCCGAAAATGTGCGTGTTGTTTTTCAGCGACTTCCAACTCTCTACTCTTATTTAAGTGGCTAATAAAAGCCTCCTTTACAACAACTTTTATAGACAATAAAAATAAATCGCTTTAAATAATTAAAAACTTTCCTTTTGTGCGCGGCGGCGGCGCCGGGGAAAAAAGAAGAAAGAGAGCGACAGCGCCAGGGAGGAGTAACACGGTTTGAGAATATTAAGTAGAGAGTAGCGTACGAACGAATGAACGAACGAACGACTAGGCGAAAAGTTTCCTTTTGTTGCGCGCACAAAAACCGGTACGTGCCGTACTCCACACAACTGTTAAGAATTATTATTAAATACGTAAAGTGGGTGAAATTAAGGGGTGCGCAAAACATACGCAACATTTAATCCATTTCGATTGTCTTGTAATTATCAAATTTGCTCTCTATAGCTACGCAATTTTTTGGCGACACGTCACAAAGACGAAAAGTCAACACACTGAATTATTGAATCTACTTTCCGAAAAGTCTGCCGAGGATAACGGCAAATCCCCAAGTGATTGATACTCTTATGATGTTTATTCAATACCATCAAATAGACATACACATTGCTAAAGACTCGACGGCGAACGAAGCGCACACGGCAATTCGTCGACGATCGATGTTTCGGATTTTTTTACTTCTATATACTACACGCATTTCGCTTCAATGTAAAATGTCTAACGCTGAATTAGACTTTAGTTCTTTCATAACAAATTATTTTCCATGCAAAATTCAACATTCTTTCAACAAAAAAGTAGTTTTAAGTTAATTTTGCATTAAATTTCTCAACAATTGTACAATTTTTGTGAAAATTGCGCTATTATTAACGTAAAATGTTTGTTATTTTTAACAAAACCTGCAAGCCAGCAGTCAAGAACGGCTTGGATTGGATTGTTCGTATTATATTGCATGATTAAAGTAATATTTAGAAAAATTTATATAAAATCATTTACCTACATTTCCAAGCAACATGCAAAAATCTAGTACTGAATTCCATTTCATTAAGTTTAAATTAAATTTCGCAACAATCGTACAATTTCTGTGAAAATTGCTCTATTATTAACCGAAAATGTTAGTTATTTTCAACAATATACCTTCGATTGAGCCAAGAAAATTTATAATAATAATATTTTCGACAGATGGAAAATAAATGGTGTGAGAATTTCGTTGGTTGCCTACGAAATGTTTTCTCCCCCAGATCACTTTTATTTTTTTTGGTTTAAAAAATGAGCTATTACAGCATTAATGCAACGTTACTTCCACGCCATGTCTCGCAATAATCAAGACAAATTCCCTGAAAATTATGCCGTTTTTGCGCTGCCGCCGCCGTCGTAATCCACTCATCATCATGCATGCGAAAAACCAACAACGTAATTTGTAAAAATTAAATGCGAAATAAGAATGAATTGTGGTGGGTGGGGGTGTGTAATGTAAAGAGGGTGAAGTCTGTCCGCGCGCATCCATCATAATATTTTCTTATATAATAACGCAACGCAACGCGGTGCAAAGTCGCGCGCGCACAAAAAATCGGTCGTCTAGTTTATATACGGGCCCGGATGATTTATGTGCGCTAAACGGTACGCAAATGCTGATATATTATATAAGGACGAATCACGAAACGCGCGCGCGGCCCTGACAGATGATAGCTTGTCGTCCGTTTTACTTTTTTTCCTTCGCTTGTTTATTTATGCGCGCGTACAAGTAGATTTGATTTGGGGTTGTTGGCGGTGGTAGTGTAGTGCCCCCATCTTCACGTATTTATTATTTCGTATCTGTGCGCCAGGCACGACCCGGCCCCGAGAATAATATGTATCTCGCATACGCCGCACGGCACAGTAGCACATTCACAATAACTACATCTTTTTATTATATAGTTGGCGTTTTTTTTGTTCTTTTATACAAAAATTTTTCTCGTTCTACTTTATTTCAAAGACGCTACATTTTGAATATTTAATATTTTATGCTTTTATTGCGAGAACGTGCCGCCAAAAAACGTACCGCACCAGGTAATCTAAATTATATTATATTAGAAATATCATTTTTGAAGTATTGTGGCGAAATGTGTCAACGATCGTATTAATCCACAAACACACACATCCAGACACATAGAAACCGTTTTAGAATTATTATGCTAATTGTGTTGCCAAGTTTCATCATATTCGAATGAATAGTTATGGGGAGTTATGCAATGAAGTTATTATTTTGTTTACATCCAACCCAAACACAACACAACACAACACACACATCTACATAATACAATGTAGTAGATAAATATATGAGCCGAATATGATAGAAATGCGTCGAATTATTTGATCCACCATAGATAAATTGACAGCTAATAAACTAAATTTTTGTTAAATTCTATGAAATTCACTTGGTGAACTATGTTTTTGTCTTCATTTTTTATTAGTTCATCGCTTTTTACATGAAAACCATGTTAATTTAGACCTTCGCAGGCCCAAGACAGAATTGTATTTATGAGCCTCTTTCCAAATTTTGATTCTAATTTTTTAACTGTATTAATATATTAAGTAAAGCAATATTTGGAGGCGGTTACAGACCCCAATTTGCTAATTACTTGTTGTTGTATAGTTCAACATTCAAGCAGTTTAAACTCACAAGTGGAAATTTATCAACTCAGCCAGCTCTTCCCAAAATTAGATCAAAAAAATCGCAGCCCTCAGATTGATTTCTCGTTGGAATGCATAGAACATACTCACATTGCTTACAAGAATGCCAAACTAACATATAATGGGAGCGAGTTACCCACCACCAACCAACCAACCAGTATGTTGTAAATCATTTAAATTCATATCAGAGAGCATGAATCTGCTTGGAGGGAGGATCAATAAGCTATCTAAAAATCGGCGTAATTATTGTTCTCATTTATAGCAATTGAATGTGTCCCCTGAATTTTTTTGTGATACACATTTTCTCTAATTCCTTTCGCCGGCAAATGCAAAGCACAACGTGATGATTGTGACGTGATGTGCCTGAAAGAGGAGTCCAAAATGCGATTCAATATTAGATTTATCGATTGCGTCGGTGGAAACAATTGAATGGGTATGTCAAAGTGTCTTATATAATGTCGTTATCATGCGCCGGTTTATGCTTGAGGGCGTCGTCTTGTCAAAAGCAAAATAGAATTTTAGACGACGGCGACGGTGGCAACGGTGACTCTTCTCTTACCAAGAAGAAGAGAGGAATTCATTTGAAATTCGTTGCGCTTGTATGCATCCGTCAGTAAAATCGTGCGCATAGACGTTCGCAATCTTGTTATTTCAATGTCGCATAGCATTGCAGCGGCATACCAATGTTAAGCCACCCAAAAATTGTAGATTTACCGAAATTTGAAATGAGACACGCCGAGACAACACACAGTTTTAAAATAATCTAATATCCGGATATGGCAAAAATGCGTGTGTGTTTACATTATTTTCACATTCGCTTGCTTTTTTCTGTCTGCTATGAAACGTATAGTAGCGAATTTTCATTTGTATATGTGCGCGCTTCTTGGCAGATGTGCTTCCCTCGAGGCCTTCTTCCTACTCTACTGCGAACATCCACACACACTTAGCTATATCATTCTTCTCTATTATCATATATTGTTTATACATCACAGTCGCGTGCATTATTTATCACATCATGCGCGCGCGTACGCATTTTTTGCGTTCCTTAAATAATTAATAGTGTGCGTAGGTATAGCTAGCTACAATTTTATCAAAATCGATGTAAGGTGTAGATTGTTTCATCGCTTTGCAGAGGCAAACAAATAATAGAAAATAACGTCGAAAAAAATTCACGCTCGTAAATTTCGCCAAAGATGGAAATAGGAAATGGTAATTTATACGTTTGGCCAAACATGCAGCACAATAAACTGGCTTGAGTTGAAATATTAATTTATTTCTTATCTACTATGGTGTAATATCCATGTATTACCCGAAATGAAAAATTGAGCAGTTTTTCATTTTTCGCGCGCTTGTATGTATGTGTGTATCTATCTACTGCTGCTGCATTTCGGTGTTTCGCATTTTATTGTCTTTTATCTTTGGCCGACGCGCAATTGCAATATGTGTGTGTGTGTGTTTGTTTTTTATATTGTGGTTTGCGTTGTTGTTTTATGCTTTTTTCTATTTTTTTATTTATTTTTGTTTCGCTCGACGCTGCTGCTGTGAAAAACCGAACTTTTCCATCCACCGCTTTTCAACGCAAACAACTTGTTATATATCATAAACTAAATGGCAGATGGATAACTTAAACAACATGACAAATGACATATTTACAAAACAGCAAGTTTGTTTTTAAAGCAACTTGTGAAAAATGTTTCTTCTCAACGCGGCGACGCATTTTTGAGACTCTAATTTAATTCTTATTCTTTTTTGTCTGTTTTAGGTAAGTCCACCAGATTCAATCATGAATTGTAAGTTAATTTACATGTTTTTTTTTGACGATTATACAATTTTACTTAAAAATTCTATATTTGAATTTAACAATCTAAAATTTGTAGAGTGCACAAGTTTAATAAGAAATTGTGAATTAATTTTTGCAAAATTAACACTTAAATTCACAACGAATGCATTTTAAAATAGGAAAATTTAATGTTTAACAATTTAATTATCTGATTATGTTTATGTTTTTTGCATAAGCATCAAACTAATGCTTTTTTGAAATATTCCATTAGATATACAAGGAGAAATGCTTCACTAATAACTTATTTATTTTGCTTTCAATATTATTACCGAGTAGCGTCGTTTAATTTTAGACGGCAATTTCTTATATAAAACACACTACACATTTATTATTCAATTTCGTAGTATTCATCAAAGTGCAGCGTCGTAGAAAAATTGTTATTGATAAAATATATAAGGTACGGAGGTATAATAGCGCACAAAAAGGCAACACGAATTTTTTTTTTTATTTTTTTTTATTATACAATAACATTAATGAATTAGTTATTTATGGGCATGGTGTGCATTATATATATAAAGGCAAATTGCCAATGATGATGATGATGATGATGATGATGATTGCCTTCGTCACCGTAATATTTATTAATTTAATGATTGCTTCATTACAATCACTATAATTACGATTCAATTTGATTTCATTTACGGAAACCGTTTCACGCTTGAGAAATTATTTGTAGATGTAGTGAAATTTAAGGTGGTGTTTGGTAATTAAGAGAAATTAATAAGCAGCTTAATGTGCGATGACAATTTTCATACCTCGTACTATGTATTGGATTAAAAAGCTAAAGTTTACTACACCTACATGGTATTAAAAATTAATTAATAAAGCTTTAGAAAAAGATAGGATAGAATGTAATATCAATTTTTCAACGACGATGCACTTTGATGCATATTACAAAATTGAATAATAAATGTATTTTTACTCGTTCGTTTCACAAAAACCCATAGTGTATTTCAATTTCAAACTGGAAAATAAAAAAGTATTTAATAGCTTTTAGTACAAAAGCGCATAAATTGACGTGTATAAAAAGCTGGAAAAAAAACGAGTACGAGATTTATGATTGTAAAATTTTCACAGCAACAATTGACATAGTTTGTGCCGTGTGCGTATAAATTCTCCGCTCGTTTGTTGCGCCGCCGTGACTCTTTTTTTCTCTCTCTTCTCTTCTGTCTGTTTATTTAAAACGCGCGTAATTTATGTCGCATTACTATCATTCTTATTGGGGAAAAAAACGGGCGACGCGTGAGGTGACATATAGTGAACTAAATAAATTTCTACGGCGAAAATTTATTACTTAATTTGATTAAAGTGTCAATGAATTTGTGCGAACAACGTCGTCGTTAAGGCGCAGCGCAATAAATTAAAAATTGTTTGAAAGTAGCGCAATAAAAGCGGCCCCGGTAAGATTGTCTGAAAACTTAATCAATTAGATGTAAAATAGCAAACAATTAACTAATTACGTGCAATAAAGACGATTATCTCGACTGTTTGATATCGGAAATCTTTTGTGTGGCGCCTCGAAACGCTAAAAAGGAAAAAAAATCGAACGCACAACGGAGAAAAAACACACATCCAAACTCTTAATTGAAATCGCATTTATTAACGTTCGGTAATGTCGCAAGACAAATGGAACAATTAGTATTGAAAATGGTATACAATGGGATTTGATTCGGATGCTTAAATAATCTTATAAAGAGCTTTTCGAATGGAGTTTCATCAATTCAAGCGCCCTCCGAACCACTTAAACGCCGAATCGTTTTAATCAGTTATGGAGCCGTTGGTGTGGCAAGGGCGAGGGCGGGGGGCGCGCGCATCAGCAAAAAAATTGTGTTACAAATAAATCGGCAGGACAGGTGATGTGGGGTGGTTGGGTTGTCTTTCATATTCGTCGTCGTCTTACACGTGTTGCATCGCCATAAACATGAAAAGTTTGTGGAACGCATCCCCTCATTTCGTATGGATATGTAAATTTCTGGGTATTATGTCAACGCAAAACGAGAATAATGTTTTTAATTAAATTTTAAATTCTACTTTTTTGTGTGTGTGCTTGTTATTATTTTTATTATTATTATTATTGCTAATAATATAAATGATTGTGTTGTATTTTTAAATCCATTTTTCAGTTAGTTAGGTGTAGCGCTTTAAAGCAGCATGTTTGATACAAAAAACAAAAAGAATTTCCCTCACGGATCGTATAAAATGCGTGGAATCTTTTTCATCATTCGATGCGAACGAACGGAAAATTGCAAGAATTTAATTAATCAATAACAAACTATATAGGTACAATATAGCATGTTGTGAAATGATAGATTGAAAACAATTTTTATTGTAACAGAAAATTGTTATTATTACTCTAACAAGCGCGAAAAATTCGTTATTTCATAAAAATTGTAAATCCTTGCTTTAAAAGCCTAATCAGGGCATATATTTTTTTTTATCAAATCACAATCTGCACGTTGTTTATTTAAACAATTTGCCGCCAGATTTTTATTGGCCCAGTGTGTGTTTTTTTTCTTCTTCTTGACGATATAGATAGATAAAATATATATATAAAATTGGTTAATTCCAGTAAACGTTTTCCGTTCGATTCCAGAAACGAAATTTTCAATTTTAAGATTGTTCGAGACGAAAACGAGAGCAAATTGCGAGCGCGCGCGCCGGGAAATAAAAACCCCACCGTACCGTATTGTATATAACGTATCCATATCGAACAATCAATTTCTTATTTTTCTGTATTATTTGTATTACCTCGTATAATAAATAGTTCGGTCGATATCTCATAATTTTTGCGAGCATGTGCTAATTTTGATTTTAAAACAACATGCAATGATAAATTAATATTCATAAAAGCAAGCAGCGACAAAAAAAACTGCATTGCAGACGTTTTTGATT
>JARJDW010017259.1:0-12197 GCA_030264715.1 Adinopsis sp. GC000173 | reverse complement strand
TTAATCCGGCACTGCACTAGATACCTAATTACCTTTAACTATTCTATCTAGCAACTTATTATTCATAATTAAGTCGTAATCAAAGCGCCCTTCTTGCAACGCTAGATTTTTCTCTATTTCCTCACGTAATTCGGTTTGTAGACGTTCATTATTCGCTAGCTCGTAGATGGTATACGTGGTGCTAATCGCAAACGTTTCCATTGCCGCTATGAAGAAAAGAAACGCCTCCGATTGAATGTGTTGGATGTAATCGGCGTCATCCTCGTTCACCACCTCGATCATTGCTTGCAACAGATCGTTGCCACGAATATTATTTTTTTTGCGATACTGCACCGTGTCGCGTATGATCTTCGAAAAGTACGCGACCATTTCCTTATCGGAGGAGGTAAGGCGCAGTATGTCGGACGGCGAATGCATATCGGTGAAGAACAGCTTTAGCGCATCCCATGGCTTCGGCATAAAAATGCGTGTCACCATCTCGTAAAACTCCGGATTTTCGTTTCGTAATGTGTGGCATTCCAGGCCAAATGCTGTATTCGCGATTATATCAACGCCTAGTCTAGAGAGTCAGATAAATATTGGGTGATTCCATAAGTTCGTGCCCGATTGGCGCGTTGCCAGAAACATTCCTTTTTGACAATGCTGTTATCAATTTTATGATCATATTATTTACTGACAGTGACTCAACATAAGCTCAAAAAAAAGTTAACTTAAATTAGGTTGTGTGCATGGTTAGTATTCAAAATGGAAAATAATAAGTTGCATATGCGACATGTCACATTATACGAATTTAAAAAAGGAGTGAGTGTTTGCACTGCTACAAAAAATAATAAAGACGTTTATTCGGTTTTCTAAAAACAGTTGAAAAGTGATTTAGTTGATTTGGAAATGGTGATTTCAGTTTGAACGATCAACCTTGCTCTGCGCGACCTTTCGGCATTAATAATGACTGAGAACTTAAATGTTGACAAAACGACAGCATTTTGTTATTAAAAAAAATCTGGTTCTACTTTGAAACTCAATATATGGGTTCCGCAGATTCTGACACAACGGAACAAACTGAACTCAGAGCGAATTTGATCGTTTTAATTAAAATTGCCATTTCGAAATCGACCAAATCACTTTTTAACTATCCGTAGAGCAAGAGCATAATTCAAATAAAACGTTTTTAATATTTCTTGTAGCAGTATCAACTCTCATTTCTTTTTTGAGTTCGTATAATATGACATTGTTGACTTATTATTTTCAATTTTGAATACTAACCCGGCACACAACTTAATTTAAATCAACTTTTTTAAGCATATGTTGACTCACTACTGTAGTTTACTGTCAGTAAATAATATGAATATAAAATTGATAACAGCATAGTCAAAAAGGAATGTTTCTGGTAACGCGCAAATCGGGCACGAACTTATGGAATCACACAATATAATCAATTAGCAGGCGTAATGTGATCATCAAGTTAATTCCACCGGTAGGGACCAAAGAGTTTAACCTAAAAATTAGAAATTCAGCAGATTTAAATCTTCTTATTCATCATATTGTTATTCAAAATGAAATTGGTATTAGTGGATTATACGCCCCACCTCGCATCCAACTGTTCTACTGTTGCACTAGTTGGCTATATAATGATAAGAACGCGTTATGTAGTAAAATTACATTATTATTTGTCGATTCTTTACAAAAACCTAGAAAATTACAGTACGCTATTACTTATTCTGGTCGTAACTTAATATGTCAAACCAAGTAATAATTGCATTAAAATATCACGAACAGACCCTAAAGTCGTAAAACACTTTTTTCATACTTTTTGCCTACTTATCAGCCCTTAATTAATAATCTCGCAAGCGCTAATATAACACTTAGATTTTGAACAACACCTGAATGACCACCCCCGTAGACGTATAATCGATTAGTACCAAGAATTTTGTGCACTCCAGCCATTTTAACTACGAATATATCTGTATGTATTAGTTTTTCAAAACAAACCTATTTACCTACTAAAATTTTTATGTCAACATTTTAATACGATAAAAATAATTGAGCGAGCGTGATTTTAAATAAAATATTTGGTTTATGTATTTCGCAATTTCAATAATTTTTTTAGATAAAATGAACTAAAAATAGAAATGTTGTAAGAAAATAATATTAATCAAATCGATAATACCAAAGTATTAATAAGTAAATAATTTGTATGATTGAGCAAAACATTTATAGTAATATTAAATTTACACATCCTGCCTCATATATTACTATCATAGTTTGTCTAAAGATGTATTCTGTTGTCTGAGTTCAACAATGCCGATAGACTGCAATTACAAATATTTTGCTAACTTTGAATAATTCGTTGAGATAACGATTAATCAAGAATAAAAATAATATTACTCTATTCCAAAATACGTAAACCATTTGAGATTTGAGTAAAGGAATAATAAAAATTTAATATTTTACAATATTTACATAATTTGCAATTAATATAAGCGAATACTGGGTAAATGATTCTGCTTATAAAGCTTCTTATAATAAGCCGTGTTCAGAACCCGTTACACAATTGTTGTTATTTTATTAATAAAAGATTTGTTTTAATTCTAAAAATTATTTTTAAAATTTTTTGATTAATCATTTAGGTTAAGAAAATATCGGCGAGTCATTTTAACCTCATCGAGTTCGATAAAATTTACCAAATTTGACGAAATCTGATTAAAACATTGATATATACCTATTTTGAATGTGAAAAAAGTTTGAAAAATTTACTAAATAACAATAAATTTAACAAATAACGCAAATGACTCAAAGGAGTAGTATTGTTTAATAAAGTATATGTTCACGTTACAATAATAAGTTGGCAATAAACTGTTAAGTTGATATGCGGAGTAAGTGAAATTTAATTGGAACATAATATGGTTTATGCAACAGGTAATTGGGAGCCTACAAGAGTTCTATGATTGGTGCAATGTATTTTTCATTATTTTCTGGCGAAACAGCTTTGCTTTTTTATTTCTACCGCAATTTCTTTTATTTTATGTTTATTCGCAAATACATTTTTGCAATTTCAATTCCCGACACCAAATAGTCTTTTAGATTTTGTATTTACTCTCTTTAGCGTCGCAATTTTAAGACTAAGAAATTTTAACACGACGTAAAAGAGTTATTTAAAAAATATAGACTATTGAATATTTTTGGAAAAAACGACGAAACGACAGCATATAACATCACGAAAAGATCAAAATATATGGTATTCTAACTTGACATAACCGTATCAATAAAACCCTTTTGGTTTTTCGGTGAATTACCTAATAACATATGGCTTGAACGTCACCTCCTGTTCCATATTATCTTTCAATACCGAGCATAAAACATCTGTATTTGACTCAATCAAGCCGAAAATGCTCCTCATCCTACCAGTAGTGAACAATGGACTAAACTTCTGGCGACGCTCCTGCCACGCTTCGCCTTTTATAAAGAACATGTGGCCGTTGAGCGGCTCCTTGTCAATATTAACCGACACGCCGCGATCCATAAACGAATTAAACTCCTTGATGAAGATGTTTTTCAATAGCTCGATATCGATGGGCACGAATATCGGTATCGTGCCGATGTACATGCCATAGTACCGTTCGCCGCACGCCTTATACTTATCATAAAGCTGCTGCAACACTGTCACGCTGCTCTTTTCGCCGTAGATCGACGCCGCAAATGTGCCGAAAATGATGTGCGGCGGGTCGGTTGGGACGCCGCGACGCGTCCAATATTGCAGCTTATATTTGCGACGCTGCCATAAGAAAAGCAGCACCGTGGCGAGCACACAGAGCAGGATGCTCACTGTTTGAAACATGTTAGTTGACTAGCATGCATATACGATCACTTTAAATATTTTCGAGCAGTTGCGATTACGTAAAGACTGTGGCATCTGGTTCCAAACCGGTTAATTAAAATTATGCAATTCAGTGCTCATAAATTGTTTTGATATAATCATTAATTATTATAATATATACCACCATTGTGTAAAATTTGTTTAATTTTTTTTAATATTATGACATTTAAACATTTTTTGCATTTATTTTTTGCAGCCAAATTATACAAATTTTTGAGCATTTTCTAATAGTCAAAAGATATTTTACTAAGCATTTTTATATTTTGCGCTTTTTTGCAATAAATTGTTAAGTTGAGATTTTGTACAATTAGTTAAGATGAATTTGAAAGAATGTTCGAGTATATATTTGACATAATATAGTAAATTTTAAATAAAACTGTATAAGGGGCTTTACATAATTTTTACTCCCACATTTACCTAACATTTTTGTTTCATTTTTATACAGGTTTTTATTAATTTCCTTAACGTCCGACATTTTTAATTACTTAATATGTAATATAAGGCTAATATTTTATATATTTTTTAATTACTTATCTACTGTTTGTTGCTTCCATATATAATTTCTGTTCAGCATGAATTTTTGAAATAGATATTTATGTATTTAGAGCTAAGAGTATTACGAATATAGGCATATACTATTTGTCACTACATATTTGTATCGTTTTCTAGTTTCTGTTATTGAAGGTCATGTTTGTTGATTGTTGATGAATACGAATGCGTTATTTATGATTACACCATAGTAAACGTTATTGTAAGAATCAATTAAAAGATGTTATGGTTACTCTAGTTCGTCTTAATATTATTAAAAAAGTTGCGAATCATTCGCCGAGATAGAATTGACACTTGTTAGAATTATAGTTGTTACATTACCTTCATTGATAAATGATTAACACTTTCCCGTACGAGTTGAGCTCTCAGTGTTATTGTCAATAGTGCAATCATGGTTGACTCAGTATCACCATCATGGTTGGCTTTATTTGCAATATGTTGGAACGTCAATTTAACGACTCTTTATTATAAAACCAAACAAAATTAACTATATAATTATGAGCTATGATTATAAATCCTCATAATCATGGCCAATGTAGTACTGCAATCCCGATGTTTACGCTCATCTTTAAGGCTAAGAACATAATTAGAAGTCAAGCATTGAGCAAAGAAGTTCTGTTAGGTAATAGGGATAGTTAGAGATTTGCTCGTTCTTAAAGCAGCGAAATAAACTTTTGATACTCTAAAGCTGTCTTGAAACCAAGCACATTCACTGCCACCCCTACTACCTACCAGAACTTCTTTGCTCGATGCTTAACGCCTCACTTTTTTTATTTTCAACGAAGGTTTAGTTCTGTTTAATAGCGTTCGAATTAAATTTGAACTTATTGTACATATCTTTTGATTATTTTTTTTAATGTAAATGTAAATGTTTTTATTAAAGTTACAACCATTTAATTTCCTGTTTGAAAGCAGGTTACCTCCAATAAGTTGCTTCAATTATTAACGTTATTTATAAATTCCAATTAGTGTCTAAATGAAATTAAAGGAATGATTAAAAATAATAAATATTAACAGTAAAATTTTGGGTGACGTCACGAATGGGATGTAAAGCGATATTTTATTGATAAAAGTCTTAAATTATTAATGTATTAACATNCAAATTAAAGGAATGATTAAAAATAATAAATATTAACAGTAAAATTTTGGGTGACGTCACGAATGGGATGTAAAGCGATATTTTATTGATAAAAGTCTTAAATTATTAATGTATTAACATCCAATTGCCTAATTCAGTGCAATTTCAGGGTGGTACTAAACTAATATTCCGACGAATTGGAAAGGAAGCGTAGAAAATGCGTCATCACTAATAATAATATACATTTTTAACGAAATTAATAACCATTACAATACAATCCGGTGATGTTATTAATTTTGTAAATTATTAATTTCAAAATTTCCAATTTTCATTGATTGTTGACTCTTGATTGAAAAACAAACGTTAATCATATAGCTATGAATAATTAATATCTACGCTTACATACTATAAAATTGAAGAAGCAACTATAATTTTATTTTGCAACATCGCAGACGAGGTGATAATTGTACAAACAGTTGAGATGATTGTAGAAAATCTACTATGGCTGACATAACGTAACATGAATTTTTACGAAAGAGAAGTCCCTTTATACGACAATCACTGCGGGCGTTCTGTCGTAAAATGTAAATAGAATTCGCGACTCATTTTAATTCGTATTTAAACTTATACTCGTATATGTTTTTATCTTTTCATCTTTTCCACATTCCAGATAAAGCTACACAAATCATTTTTAAGGTTTGAGTAGTTAATATTAAATTATGTAATATAATATAAAAATATTTGTTTAAATAATTCGGTAAATAGAGTATATTTCTAATCCGTAAAATATAGAGAAATATTCGCCGAACGCGCCGGGAATACGCTCCTAAGAAAATCGATTCAAACTGAATTGGAACATTAACGATAAATTATGAAGAATTATAATAAAAATCGTTGGGATAGATAGATTCGACAAAAGTGAAAAATAAACAGATAAATGTGTATACATGCACTTATACCTACAATGACCATCTGTTTCTTTTTAAACGACAGTCCTTTGCATTAAATTCTTGGCGTTTAGATTTTTTTATATACGATAAATGTTCTGTCCTTAATTTTAAACGATTTATGAGTATTTAATTATATATATATTATGTTAATTACTAAATTACAAATAATTTGAACTACATTAATTGCTTTTTCAGACACGTTCAAACCAACAAATTTAAAGAATCTGGTAAATATGCTTCGACGAGTAAGCTATTACCATTAATTTTAATAAGATAAATATATGTGTAATGATAGAAAAAATCATTGACTGATAAAAGAACCAAAACTAAAGCAACGAGTTTAAATATATTTGCTTCATATTTTATAGATTAATTTCTCTGAATAATATCATTGGTCTTAAGTTTCATTGTGTTAAATTTGAAGTTGCTCTTTATTTTTTTTTTATAACACAAAATACATATGTTTTAAATTTAATTATTTGATCTAATGTGTGTGACGATACATCAATCACGGTGCGGCAGGTCGGCGTAAACCAAAGGAAACCATCATAATAAAATATGCACCAAAAGTTAAGCAGACAAACAATTTTATATTGCATTTATTCTGTAACAATAAGCAAATAATAATATTTTGCTAAAAAATAAACTCTTTATGTATTAATTACCTAATTCTAAAACTTGTTGATTTTCTTTAAGTTGTCGCAATAAAGCCAAGAATGAGAGAGAACTTTTGAAGATCTAAAATAATATTTGTATATAAAAAAACATTTAAATTATAGAAAACTAAACAAAAACATTTTTGATAAGAGTTGCCCCATTTTTTACGTAGGTTAGGATTCTGAACAAAAAAATGGGGGTTTCTATTTGAAAAAACAAAGTTGATGTCAAAATAACCATAAAGCTGCGGTCATGGCCAAAAGTGATTAGTACCATTAAATTTCCCCCTTCATTTTAACTAACTTTTATTCGAAACATTTTCTCCTTAAATGCACTCTTTCAAAGTTATTCGCTTGTCTCAAGGTAAATGGACCACCTTGTATAGAATGTGTAGAATCAATTGTGTTTATGATTGCTAGTAGCTTAAGCTGGTCAAAATTGAAGAAAATGTTGTTTATATTAAATTTTTTGTCACTTTAATATTAATATTGTATAATAATTATTGTAGAAATAGACAGTTGCTT
This sequence comes from Adinopsis sp. GC000173, assembly GCA_030264715.1. Taxonomy (NCBI): domain Eukaryota; kingdom Metazoa; phylum Arthropoda; class Insecta; order Coleoptera; family Staphylinidae; genus Adinopsis; species Adinopsis sp. GC000173. The sequence goes on along the minus strand of JARJDW010017259.1, from coordinate 4,565 downwards.
TCAGAGTCTATCAGAACGATATTAATAATGTTTTCTATTTTTCTCATTTTTCTCGCTTAGCAATGAAAAAGATGGAATTCTTATCATTTACCTCTTAGCTTCTATTAAAGCGTCAATCGCCCAGTATGATACAGACTAATGCGTAGTTCCACATATTTCGACTGAGAATTGGGATGTAGATATTATAAATACAAACTAAATATATGTTTAATAAATGGGTTTAGCTGATTTGATTTCTAATTGGAATTAAAAATTTGTTTATATGGAAGTAAAGCAATAATTTGCTCGCATTCTGATGGCGTAAACTGCATACGCAATACCTTTGTCATAGCCTGGTTGTTAATATTCAAGAAACCATTTGCCGAAAATGTTAATTCCAATTGCGAACGTGCAATTACAAAAGTGATTAGTTTTACATTTTTCTTATCAAATCTATACCATTTGCTATTGTAAAGAGCGTTTGAAGTCTGGCAAGCCTAAAAAAGTAAAGGTGATATACCTATAATACAATAACAAATTATATATTTACGATTTCGGACAATTTATCCGCTGAAAAGCAATAGAAAGATAACTGAGTCAGCAAAGTTGCTAAATAACCAATCCGTTTTATTGCAACGAAAGCAGATGACCTAAGAAATAAAAAATAATAAATAATTATAATTCATTCGAGTGTCATTACGAAAATACGTTTCTGTTATAGAGTATAGTTGCACACACATGCTGAAAATTACATTACCATATATTATTATCAGACTGCTTTGATAAATTTTATAAACTCTTGCTACGTAGCTAAAAATTTAACATTTTTAATAAAATATTAGGTTATCATTATTTATACTATTTATAGTGCTCTTTGTTATGTCTAATTTTTCATTTTAAAATCAATCCTTTTGTCATAATAAAATTATGACGTCTTTTTTCACGCCATGGATTTATTATAAAAATTGAAGTTTTGTTTATTATTTTTCATGAATGTAATCTCCTCTTTTTAGGAACAAAAATGCGTACCGAAAATCATCTTTATAGTCGCCATATTATGCTCTACCACTTTGAGAAAGGCTGGAAGGTCATTTCGGCATCTCAACGACCTTTTCGGCGATGGCAGAATCAGCAAAAGTCAAGTTGAAAGATGGTTCAAGAGGTTCAAAACGGGCGACACAAATCTTGCAAATGAAGAAGGAAGAGGTTGTCCATCCGATTATGACGATTAGGCACACCTTTCTCAAAGTGGTAGAGCATGGCGAATATAAAAATGATTTTCGGTACGCATTTTTGTTCCTGAAAGAGAGAAATGCCGCAATAATTATGCACCAACCCAACCCTTCTCTACATCACTATGAAGAATAATTATGATTTTCTACACGCATTTTTGTAACTTAAAAAGACGAGATAACTTTTATTTTAATAGCAATAAAGTGCACTAAGAAACGGTAAAATTAATTTGTATACTCAAGTAAAAATTGATGATGTTTCACGCATCTTTTAAGTTTACATTCCAATTCGTCGGGTTGTTTATGCGGCAAACGTTCAAGCTCTTCATGCAACACCATAAATTGCGTAATAGCATTAATGCACAGCGCACCAAATAGTAAATCCATTCCAACCACGGTGCAAACATCAACGATGAATAGAATCAGTTGCGAGACAATGATAATAATTCTTGCGTAAGGGAAAGTAGGAATGGAAGCGGCGAAAACCGGCTTGTAAGTGAATAACGACGCCGTTGAATATAGAAACCACGTTACAAAGCACATATAATAGAACATGTTTAAGAAAAACACTCCATACTTAAATAAACCTTTAGTTGATTGCGTTTTCTCGCTCGACCAAAACTTATCCAAATCCTCGATGACGCCATTCAACATTGTTCTATGAATGAGTAGCGGCACGAATTTGGCACCACCCTAAAATTGCACGAAATTACATGATGGCTAATATACTCTTATGAAAAGTTTCAGACCTGTATCCATGAAAATATCGCTTCGCAGCCGTCGGTGGCATCGTCCAACGTTTCACTGTTGATGATGTAGTCGACTGCAAGATAAGACAGTGCCAATCGAGCGATAAATGCGATCGACAAAAGCACGTAACTCTTCTTCTTCGGTTGAATACTAACGATGCTCATTAATTTGATGCCCACACTAACTGTACGTGCTTCATTCGTCGCCATTTTGGTGATGTATGGCGATGGGGACGAGCATCCAATTACTTTTATCTTTGAAGCGATTATTAATTATTCACTTATTTAGAGTAATTTGAATTTGAAAATGATGTAAATAATTGAGGTACATTATTAGAGGTTGTCCGACAACAAAAAAGGACTGCTTTACCTACGTGTTACTGAAGAGAAAGTTATAAAAAATTATATCTATTAAACTGTATCTAAACAATTTTTTATAAATAAATAGGTAAGTGTACTAATTTAGGTGATGCGAAATAGTATATTGATCCTAGCTTTACTTGTTACTAGTATGTTTTTCTTTTTAACTAGACAACTTTCGAGTAAGTATTTGCTTTAATTATTTAATTCATAATATAAGTATGTGTAGTTTATATATTCTTAGTTAATATTTATAATTTGGATGTAATAAGTATAGTGTCTAAGAAAATTTAAAAATATTTTTAAGTTTTCTGAGTTTTGAAACATTTTTCGTGAAAATTTTAACGATAGCATACCACCGCAACATATCGAAAATACTTAAGCGGACAAATAGATTAATTTATTTATATCAAAGCCCTATTTAATAAATTAAGAAATATGCCTTAGGTATATACAATATAGAAAATTCTTAGTTAACTCATAAAAAATAATAAATATTCCTTTTTTTTACAAACTCCAAAAGTGGTAAATTATTTAACATCTTACAAAATATAAAATAGTAAAAATTACAATTATAATTATTTGTTTAAATAATTAATATGGTTCATCAAGTGAATGCAACGAAATTATTAACGATTTAATCACAAATCTGTCGGAGAATACGTAAAATAAATAAAAATGTCAAATTTTCTAATTTTTTGCTAATTTTCACGCATTTTACGAGCGATCCACCTTCCCAAAGGTTGCCTAAAGCAAATCGTTCAGAAAATGTGTGAAAAACAATTAAAATAAAAAACTATTTAATTTTTTGCAATTTCCGAGCGATTTTCGAACCATTAGAATGAGGCTAGCTTGAGGTGAGCGAGATATATATTTAATTTAGAAAATGTATAAAAATTGAGTCCAGCCGCATGCCAAATTTGACATTTCTTATATGTTTACGCATTTTTTATGCGATTTTCACAAAGTTTTTACCGGAAATACACGTACCATACTTCTATTATAATACATTTCACCAGAGGTCAAAACAATAAATGATTTTTGATTAATCACACTATTTATTGCTAAGTAAATATGTAGATAATACAATTCTTTACACAAACAATTATAAGCTATTTTATAATTCAACGATTTGTTTATCCTTCATCTGTCGCAACAATGCCAGAAACGACAGCGAGCTCTTGAAAATCTAAGAAAAAATTCAAAATGTAAGCTTCAATTAGCAAGGTATAATTTTAGCATATCATACTCTAGAAACAATTATTTGTTAGTAAATATTTTGTATAAATTGCAAAATTCTTATAAACACAAATACAGCAGCAAATATCGATGGTGCATTACACATTGTCGTATATCCTCCTTTATTGCGTCGCCATTCATACTACAAAGCACCTCCAATCGCTCCTGCAGCAATGTAAACTGTCCCATTAGATTAATACACACGGCCGCGAACATCAGATCAAGCCCAACAACCAAACATACGTCGAATGCAAACAACGCAATCGTCGCAAAAAAGATCATGGGTCGAGCGGAAGGAAAGTCGGGAATGTATGCAGCAAAAACTGGTCGTCGGGACAAAATTGGCGTCGATATATACAATAGCCCTGTCACCAAGCCCAGATAGTAGAAGGTAGCAAGAAATAAATTTCCGAGCTTAAATAGCTCGCGTTCGCTTTTGCAGTTCTCCGCCGGCCGAAAGTTTGCGCGTGAATCGTTGAGCAGATCTACAAACAGCGCTTGCTGGAGCGCAATTGGAATGGTTTTCGAAACGACTTAAAAATATATACAATTCTATTTCATTTATTGTTCGAATAATTTATTTTAGCATAAACTTGTGTCCATGAAAATAGAGCTTTGCAACCTTCGGTTATATCGTCGAAATGTTTACTCTTTCTGATATACATAATCGCCAAATAGTAGCAAATAAATCGAGTAATTATTGATAGCCATATGTTAAGTTTATTATTGCGATCTAGGAGAGTGGTGTCCAACGCCAGAAGGTTTAATCCATATTATAAAGCTTGCTCTTCGTTTGAGTTCATCTTCGGTGTACTGCGAAGTTCATTAATACGTAAAATATCATTACTCTTAATATTGTAATTGTAATAATATAGTAAAACTTTTATTATCAATAGGTTTGTTTTTTATTCCAAAATGTTCATGAACATGCACAATTTGTGCAGTTTGTCTGTTTTTTATTCCCCATGCACACAAATTTGACAGCTTTGACAGTTTGCACCGTGTT